>MJUU01002369.1:36647-100283 GCA_002080025.1 Modiolus philippinarum
TATATATATATATATATATATATATATATATATATAACAGTCAACCATGTTGGCTTGAATTATCTATTTTTCAAATGTAGAACCTAGTGGAGAATCTCGTGATTAATTAACTCCGATCTTAATTTTGCTGATTTATTTATTATGTCGCCCCAGACGTAGTCGGGACGACATGGTCCGTTTCTTTGTTATTTAGTCTCCCAAACGAAGTTTGGGAGACTTATTGTTTTCGTTGCGTTTCTTATTAAGTCTCCCAAACGAAGTTTAGGAGACTTATTGTTTTTGTTGCGTTTCTTATTATGTCGCCCCAGACGAAGTCGGGACGACATATTGTTTTTGGTCCGTTTCTTTGTTATTTTTCATTATTCTTTCTTTCTTCCAAGGATTTTTGTCCACGCATTTTCTCAAAGGGGCCTGGACAGAATTTATTCATACTTGGCACAAAGCTGGACCACCATTAGAAGATGTGCATGCACCGGCCAAAATTTTCAAAATGGCCGCCACTTTACGTTAAAAAATTGAAAATTTGATATCTCAAGATCAGCTTTGCAGAAATGGTTCATATTTTGTTTAAATGTTCAGTAACATGAGAGGAAGGAATTTACGCAATTTTTTTTATCAAAATGGCTGCCACTTTCAAGATGGCCGCCAAAATACGTAAAAATTTCAACTTTGTCAGATTTCAACGAAAATTGATTTCTAGGTGGATTTTGATGCTGCGAACAAGCTGGAATCATTGAATTGGCTGTCATGGGCGGCATCAGCTATTGCTTGCAATTTCAAATCTAGTTATCATTCTTCTTTCTTTATTCTCGTCCGCGTGAACTTGTCCGAAACAAATCTCAGAGACCATTTGACCTAAAGCTTTCAAACTTTGTAGGAGGTTAGCCCCATATATCTAGTTGTTGAACATCTAAAACAATTTCAGATAAGGGTTCAGTAAGGGTACTTTTTGGGGGTTCCAATAGGGGTGGGGTCCTCCATGTTAACCCTATGGGAAAATGAAATTTTGAATTTTTTTCACCATTTTTTCACTGTATCTTGAAAACTAGTACTGTAAGTCCATGAAACTTCATAGGAAAGATGTTTGTCATGTAAGAAAGGGTTCCATAGAATTAGAAATTTCAAAATTAGTACCGTTGCCATGGAAACAATACAAAAAATTAAAATTTTGAGAAAACGCATTTATTATTGATAATTGTATTTTCATTACAGCTATATGTATTATTGGGATTATAAGAGGAACCCCTGCCCACATTTTTTTTGAATCAAGGTATGAAATTCATTGTTATGGACAATGGAGCATTTGGTTACCATGGAAATGAAGCCAAAATGCTATAATTTTCAAAATTAGTACTGTTGCCATGGAAACCATACAAAAAATTGAAATTTTGAGAAAAAAGCATTTATTATTGACAATTGTATTTTCATTACAGCTATATGTATTATTTAGGTTATAAGGGGAACCCCTGCCAAAATTTTTTTTGAAACAAAGTATGAAATTCATAATTATTGATAATGGAGCATTTGGTTGCCATGGAAACCGAGCCAAAAAGCTATTATTTTGAGAAAAACGTGTTTTCTGCTGTGTGATATGTTTTGATTTCAACTATATGTATGCAGTAAATTATAGCGGGAACCCCTGCTCAATTTTTTTAAAAAGGATTTTTATAATGCCCAGAAATCTGATATGGGAGTTCGTTTGGGGTGGGGTCCTCCATGTTAAACCTATGGGAAAATGAAATTTTGATTTTTTTTCACAATTTTTTCACTGTATCTTGAAAACTAGTACAGTAACTGTAACTCCATGAAACTTCATAGGTAAGATGTTTGTCGTGTAAGAAAGGGTCCCACAGAATTAGAAATTTCAAAATTAGTACCGTTGCCAGGGAAACAATACAAAAAAAATGAAATTTTGAGAAAACGCATTTATTATTGATAATTGTATTTTCATTACAGCTATATGTATTATTTAGGTTATGAGAGGAACCCCTGCCCTCCTTTTTTGAATCAAGGTATGAAATTAATTGTTATGGATAATGGAGCATTTGGTTACCATGGAAACCAAGCCAAAATGCTATAATTTTCAAAATTAGTACTGTTGCCATGGAAACCATACAAAAAATTGAAATTTTGAGAAAAAGCATTTATTATTGACAATTGTATTTTCAAAACAGCTATATGTATTATTTAGGTTATAAGGGTAACCCTGCCCAATTATTTTTTTGAAACAAAGTATGAAATTCATAATTATGGATAATGGAGCATTTGGTTGCCTTGGAAACTGAGCCAGAAAGCTTTTATTTTGAGAAAAACGTGTTTTTGCTATGTGTTATGTTTTGATTTCAACTATATGTATAAAATAAATTATAAGGGGAACCCCTGCTCAAATTTTTTTTTTGAAAGGGGGTTTCATAATGCCCAGGAATCCGATATGGAAATTCGTTTGGGAGACTTTTGTGTTTCGCTTGCGAACACAGTCATAACTTGTTATTCTTATTATGTTGCCCCAGACGTAGTCGGGTCGACATATTGTTCTTTGCCCGTTTCTTTATTATTATTATTCATTATTGTTACTTTCTTCCACCTATTTTTGTCCGTTGATTTTCTCTGGGATACTTCAACAGAACTCATTGATACTTGTCACAAAGTTGGACCAGTATGAGAAATTGTGCATGCACCACCAAAAATTTTCAAAATGGCCGCCAAAATACGTCAAAATTTCAAAGTTGTCCGATTTCAAAATATTGAGGATTCAATAAATCAGGAACTGAATGGCAGAAATGATTCATATTTTGTATTAATGTTAAATAAGATGAAAAGAAGGAATTCATGCAAAAAAAATTTGCAAAATGTCCCCCATATTCAAGATGGCCGCCAAAATACACCAAAATTTGAACATTGTCCGATTTCAACGAAAATTGATTTCTTGGTAGATTTTGACACTACAAACAAGATGGAATCATCAACTTGGACGTCTGGGGCGACATCAGCTATTGCTTGCAATTGCAAATCTAGTTTTTATCATTCTTTCTTCCACCTATTTTTGTCCATGCGAGTTCTCAGAGATTCTTCAACAGAACATATTTATATTTGGCACAAAGTTGAATCACCTTAAAGAGATGTGTATGGTGCAAAAAAAAAATTTCAAAATGGCTGCCATTTCCAAGATGGCTGCAAAGTTACGCCAACGTTTAAAATTTGTCGGATTTCACTGAAAATTATAAAATCTCAAACATGCCATGGCAGACTTCATTCATATTTGGCAGAAAGTTGAATCCCCATAAGAAGATGGACATGCAGCCAAAAAAATTTCAAAATGGCGACCATTTCCAAGATGCCCCAAAAATACGTAAAAAATTCCAACTTTGTCCGATTTCAACGAAAATTGATTCCTAGGTAAGATTTTGACGCTGCGAACAAGATGGAAGCATCGAATTGGCTGCCAGAGGCGACATCAGCTATTGCTTGCAATTGAAAATCTAGTTATGATTGTCTTTAGGTCTGTATACTTTAAGTTGAAACTTCGTCACTTAAATTCTTTGTGATGTGCTGTAATTATACCTTTTCCTTTCCCTTTAGTCAATTTCTATTTCATTTGAGGGGATGATGTCTGACTGATTCAACAAAACATTAAGAAAGTGATTTTCATGTTATCAATGATGACGCTGACGTCTTAATTTTAGGCGGAAAAATGAGCATCTTTAAAATCGATAGGAGAAAAATGGCAATGATCTAATTTTCCCCCGTGTACAGTGAGGGGAAAATTTGAGAACGTTCCTAATTTTGGCGGGGGAAATATCAGCATATGCTAATCTTTCCCGCCCCCCGGAAAAACTGGCATGGGGAAAAAGGCTATAGAACACCGGAAATACAGCGGTAGGATTAAACTGGTTTATGGGTACCCAAACCTCCCTTTTATTTGTCCCGTTTCCCTATAGTTTAGTAAACATACGAATAAAACCAAATATACAGGTAGACTACTAACTCCATGACCACAATCTTGAAAGGGGAGAATATGACAATACGTAATTTTGAAAGATAGGTCAAGGGGTGCTCGACGCTAAACTGCCCGCTAGCTAAAGGCGCCTAGTCTGCTGGTAAAACACTGTCGCACCAAGGAAGAAAATATCAAACTCAAAACTCAAAATCAAAACTTTCCGCAGGATTTGGTCAAGAATCATCATAAGTTTCAGTACACACTTTTTAATTTCAACATTACTTACTCTTTTTGGCAAGCAAACAGGTACCGGGATGTGCATGAATAATCGTTCCAGCCACCTTTACTGTCCCAGTTGAAAATAACACAGTCCTCGTCTGTGTTATCTAAACCTGCTCCAACCTTGTTGTTAGGCTCCCCAGGTGCCCAGAATGTGGTAGCTGCTTTTTGCTGGGTCGATACAAACATCCATTCTTTTTCAACGAAAACATCAGACAACCCTATCCAGTATTGGTAATGGCTAGCCGGAACTTAAAATAGAAAAATAAAACTGTTTTAACTATTTTACAAATGTACATTGATAATATGCCTAGGCGAACGTTCTATAAGGACCAGAAATGGTTTAAATTAACTCAGATTTTGTGTTCGAGATTGAATGGCCTTTATTACGGAGACAGTTGAGATCAAAGTTTAAACTCTTTTGCGTAACTTTGTTCTTTGATGTCAAACAAACTCGTCATTTACTGGATAGATATCTTCTTAGGCATTAGGGATTTTACAGCTCTTTTAGACTAGGATACATGTCAAATACTGTTCTCCAGATACGAGAGCTACATTGTATAAAAATACAGATATTCTGTCCAATTTAAGAATAATATCTTCTATATGTATATAGGTTATTTTTTAGTGTTGCGGTAGCTAGGATTGTCTTTTATTCATGGTAATTATATCAGCATGGCTGTTACTTTCCAAATGAAATGCCTGTTTAGGTACACATGTACATTTTCAAAGCAAATTTGACGAAACTGTGTGTTCAATGCAAAGTATTCAATTACTTTCGGGCTTAACAGTTATTCGGGTAAATTTATAAAATTTCTCGAAATGTAAAATGATACAAAGTTTTAAAAAGTTCTGAGACCGATGTATCAATTTTGTTCAATTGAAATAGTTTTATTTAAATCTGATTTTTAAATTATACATTATTAAATATATATACATGTAATTTTCGCAGTGATATGTGATAATACTGTAAATTGTCGTCGTTGTCTTTTTCATATGTACGTTTGTAAACTGACCCTGCCAATGGGCAATGCCTTCAGAGTGAATATGACAGCAGAAATTTCATTCAATATTTCTGTTTAAAATAGAAGCTAACGTCCTAGAATGAATTTAACGAAAACACTGGTCTCGGAACGCTAATTGCTCTCGGAAGTATGGAGGAACACTTCAAATAGTGACCAAAAAGATTTTTCGACTGAAGTTAAATGTTACACAAGCATTTAACATCATCAATAATGACTGAAGCCATACTTTATTTTAGGAAATGGCGGTCAAGAGCATAAAAGACAACGCAGGTGGAATACTACCAGAAAAAATGTCGCAAAGGTCCGGACTTGGTATAGGCATTTCAAAAGTAAAAGCGGGTTTGTATTTCTTTTATTTGAAAATAAACAGAAATTCGCAAGCTAGTCAAGAAAAAAAAAAATGTTTCATGTTTACATTTATCAAACAAGAAGCTCCATGCAAATTTGAGCTTTTTCATTTTTTAACTTTGAGTGCAAAAATATATTTTTCATTCATCTCATTAAATGATTTTCAAAACGTTTAGATTTTATCTGCACTGAAGAGACATAAGTTATCGAAATTCTCATATGCAGAAATTAAATTCAGAGTAACTTTGGTATTTAGTTATTAGAAATATTAAAAGCACGTTTCATATTGACCATTGATCTTAAATCAAGATTAAGCTCTTGGATAATTTTATTTATGTTACCTTTCAGAAAATCTACTCATTAACCAGACAAACTTGCAAATCTTCAGCACAAATTGTGTATAATTTGATCCTAAAATCTATTGAAGGCAATTGGAACTGCAAAATAACATTTATCCTCAGGATTTGCACTTTGAAAAAACTTTGAGCCCTATCGCCAGTCAATGGTAATTTGAACTAATGATTTGTGTTTTATAGCTTTTCAAAGATATGCCTACTTTCCCACAAAAATCGGGATTCTTAAAAACTTAGCAATCTTTCGTACAGTTTGGTTTATATTTATGACTGGCAAGAAGCAGAACATGGAACATTATGTTTATTGTATCAATTAAGGGCAATATGTACACCAAACGATAAATAAATGCAGGTCATTTCGACAAGAAATTACACAAAGCATTTAAGACAAACATATTTCAAGAAACTAGTACTACTTATTAATAATTCTTTCTACTGGAAAGAAATAACCTTAAAACAAAGGATATGAGCAATGCTTCCGTGCATTAGTTACAAATGCTTAAGCTTAAATTCAGATCTTATATCTTGATACAAAAAATACCCTAGTTGCATGAAAAACAGTAAATTTCGTTATGCTGTGCACGTGTTCAAGGAGTAACCTCTCATCAGCAGCATTAAAATCAAATAATATGGAAAGCAATAATCCAAAAGTTGTTAATAAAGAAGTACTCATTACCACAAATACCGAAATAAGAGGCCAAATCCACTTCCAAGGACATCAACCGAGTGCCATACACGGAGGGAAGCCTCAGTATTTTTAGTGGTTAGAATTTTGATAAAACTGCAAATTTCTATAAAACGCAAGGTCAAATTTTCATGTCAGACAAGTCTGACTTCTGGGCGGTGAATACCCTCGGGGACCTCTGGTCCACCAGCAGTGGCATCGGCCGAATGGTTCAAATTACAAAAAATACCCAAGTTGCATGAAAAACAGTAAATTTCGTTATACTGTACACGTGTTTCAAGGAGTAACCTTATTCAGCAGCATTAAAATCAAATAATATGGAAAGCAATGATCCAAAATTTGTTAAAAAAGAAGTACTCATGCATTACCAAAAATACCGAAATAGGAGGCCAAAGCTAGTCTCAAGAACATCTACCGAGTGCCATACACGGTTTGAAGCCACAGTATTTCCTAGTGGTTAGAATTTTTATGTAAACAGCAAATTTCTATAAAACGCAAGGTAAAATTTTCATGTCAAACAGGTCTGACTATTGGGCCGGTGATAAATACTGCTTCGACTGAAATAAAATATATGGAATATTTGTAGCATATTATTAATCAGATATTTTTCATTTGCTACATCGTAATCAACTGACCCCCTATATAATAAGGCATTTTCGTGCGTCCGAAAAGGCATATCAAAAACGGCTGATTGCATGAGTGATATTGCACGTTACAAAAAATAACTCAAAATACAATTCTTTTTCCTGTCATCTAGATAGAACTACGCTGTCGGTCAATTTGTATCTCACATGTCGACATAACATCATATTGACCAATACAAACGCAAAAATTGTGTAATATCACTTACATATTATAATTCATTACTGTCAGCTACATAGATAAATTGCTATAAAACTTACATGACGTATTTGTTGGGATCAGGCTAATTAAAAACTGCTGAATGTCGGCTGTAGTTGGTTCAGCTAAATTACCAAACACAGAAGAACACACGGCCTTCAAATACAGCAATTCGATAAGTTGAAAATGTTTATATTTGAAAATGTATTGGTTACAAAAACACAATATCAATATAAAATTTATCATGCTCTGTTTTTGTTTGCGTATGTGTAATCTTGTTTGATTTGATTTTTTATTTTTTTATAAGGTTTGTATTTTCTCTTGTATTGGTTTTATGTTTTGTTTGTGTCTTTGTTTGTTTGTATGTTTGTTAGTGTCTGTGTGTTTTTGTATTAGAATATTTTGTCTTTGCAATGTCTGCCAAATGAGAATAAGATATTGTCCCTGATATTTTTTTTGTTTTCTTTAGTTTCTATGCTTTTGAATGTTTGTTGTGTTTGCTTGCCTGTTTGGATTTTTGGCACTTGTTTTATTTCTACTTTGTTAATTCTAGTCGGATTTCTTGACATAAATGCGTTTCGTAAAGATGCGTTAAAAATGTTTCAATACAAGTACATGTTCCGTTGCTTTTTCATCATGTATTTATAGAGACTTTGTTACATGTACATATCCTTTCATTGCTTATGTAACAGCTATGATCAAATGGACTTAGAGGCTTCTAATGCTATGCATTATCTGTACAACTTGTCCGGAAATCCTAAAAATGTGTGCATGTAGTTTAGGGGAATTAAATGTGAAATTGCGGGAATGAGGTGTGTATGCATTACGGTTATAGGTAAGATATTGACTAATGTTAATTTTCTTACCAAAGCTTCATACCATGTTGCCTTGTCATGACTCAAGAAATAACACATGTTATTGTGTAGTACCCATCCTGGGATACAAGCCTCTGAAACAAATAACACATGTTATTATGTAGTACCCATCCTGGAATACAAGCCTCTGAAACAAATAACACATGTTATTGTGTAGTACCCATCCTGGAATACAAGCCTCTGAAACAAATAACGCATGTTATTGTGTAGTACCCATCCTAGAATACAAGCCTCTGAAACAAATTACACATGTTATTGTGTAGTACCCATCCAGGAATACAGGCCTCTGAAACAAACAACACATGTTATTGCGTAGTACCCATCCAGGAATACAGGCCTCTGAAACAAATAACACATGATATTATGTAGTACCCATCCTGGAATACAAGCCTCTGAAACAAATAACGCATGTTATTGTGTAGTACCCATCCTAGAATACAAGCCTCTGAAACAAATAACACGTGTAATTGTGTAGTACTCATCCTGGAATACAAGCCTCTGAAACAAATAACACATGTTATTACGTAGTACCCATCCAGGAATACAGGCCTCTGAAACAAACAACACATGTTATTGCGTAGTACCCATCCAGGAATACAGGCCTCTGAAACAAATAACACATGATATTATGTAGTACCCATCCAGGAATACAGGCCTCTGAAACAAATAACACATGCTATTATGTAGTACCCATCCAGGAATACAGACCTCTGAAACAAATAACACATGATACTTTGTAGTACCCATCCAGGAATACAGGCCTCTGAAACACATTTCACATTTTGTTATGTAGTACCCATCCATCAATACAAGCCTCTGAAACACATTACTCATGTTATTATGTAGTACCCATCCTGGAATACAGGCCTCTAAAACAAATTACACATGTAATTGTGTAGTACCCATCCAGGAATACAGGCCTCTGAAACAAACAACATATGTTATTGTGTAGTACCCATCCAGGAATACAGGCCTCTGGAGCAAAGAACACATGATATTATGTAGTACCCATCCAGGAATACAGGCCTCTAAAACAAACAACAACTTATATAACTCGAATATAAAAGGTCTATATCAGTTTGTAATATAATTTATTTGAATGTATGTGTATGTTTATTTTTTTTGTATGTCATTGTTTACTCCGAGTTTGTCCCGCTTAGCTGTATTTCCGTTTGAATTTTGCAAAAACGAATTGTTAATCTTTCGAGGCTCTGGCATTCAAGCTCATTCGGGAGTTTCGGACTTCAACGTTAACAGTAACTTAACGTAACTATTGGAAACTACACGTAGAAATGATCCGCAACAACGGATCCCGCCACCTAAGGAAGGGAAGTCCAGAAAAAGGTTGTACAAGGCTGTTTTGTGCCATTTTTTGGAAATTTCTCTCTAGACAACGAATGAAATTTCAAAATATATCAAAAAGAGGATTCTAACCCAGGAAAGCTCCTCCCTGGATCTACCAATGTACCAACAGAAATAATAACAAAGAATAAGCAAAATGAAAAGCCAGGGATCAAACAATTAATACCAAAACGAAGAGAAACAAAAGTCAACAAATGATTGAAAATATGGAGTAATTGAATGGTACGACAAACCCAATCTTTGAAAATTCGCATACTAGTATTTGGCATAATAAAGCAGATATATCATATTAGAGCGGAGTATTTAGGACAAAAATTTTTTTTCGCAATACCCCTAAAAACATTAGACAATACAAACAATGTGCCACAGGAGAGAGATGAAAAGTAAAAACAATTTGCAGTTATTGACAGGGTCCAAAAAACAACAGATGTTTTGTTTGTATTTGCACTGTTACTCGAATTCTTTGACTTATTACTTCAGTCAGTGTAGATGTGTACCACGCAGTTTGTTTTTCTTTATGGTTGTTTTTCTCAGACTTTTCTACTTTCTTTGAACTTATTCATTTTAGCTTACTTGAGTCTATATGGTATGCCTTCTTTATCTTTGTTTCAATATGAAACGCTCGGATCGTTACGGGGCTGACCGCTTAGCCGAGCATAGATTGTATTTTAAAGGAAACCTGATGGAAAAATCTAAAAGATAAAACTGGCTGTTTTTATAAAATAAATTTAAGAGTGTGTCCAGAATATCCCACCTCTATTTCTGAAACTACTCGATACAATCTTATAAACTCAAATACATGTAACTATAGAATACCTCAGAATAGTTTCAATTTATCAAAACAATTTTACCATCAACTTTGCGGTAATGGAATGATTAAGAGGAAGATTTTTATTCATCCATTGATCCATTCACCCATTCATCCATTGGGTCGATGCCACGGCTGGTGGACTGTTAGTCCCCGAGGGTAATCACCAGCCCAGTAGTCAGTACTTCGGTGATGACCCGAAAGCCGATTATTTTTTGGAACCTTACAATATCTAAATTTTTGTAAATTTTGTTGAAAACTAAGGAGTATCTCCCTCATGCAAAGCTCTGTCCTTAGTTGAATTTTGGCTTTACATATAGATCACATTGATTATTTGTTCTCTATCAGTTTTTAAAGATTTTTTAGTTTATGTCTTCCAAACGTTTAGATTTTATCTGCACTTAAGAGACATAAGTTGTCGAAATGCGCATATGCAGAAAATAAATTCACGGTAACTACGTTATTTGGTTATTTGTTACCACTGGGTCGATGCCACTGCTGGTGGACTGTTAGTCCCCGAGGGTATTCACCAGCCCAGTAGTCAGTACTTCGGTGCTGACCCGAAAGCCGATTATTTTTGGAACCTTACAATATCTAATTTTTTGTTAAAATTGTTGAAAACTAAGGAGTATCTCCCTCACGCAAAGCTCTGTCCTAAGCTGAATTTTGGCTTTACATAAAGATCACATTGGTTATTTGTTCTCTATCAGTTTTTAAACATTTTTGAGTTAATGGTCTTCCAAACGTTTAGATTTTATCTGCACTGAAGAGACATAAGTTGTCGAAATGCGCATATGCAGAAAATAAATTCACAGTAACTTCGGTATTTAGTTATTTGTTACCACTGGTTCGATGCCACTGCTGGTGGACTGTTAGTCCCCGAGGGTATTCACCAGCCCAGTAGTCAGTACTTCGGTGCTGACCCTAAAGCCGATTATTTTTGGGATCTTACAATATCTAAATTTTTGTAAATTTTGTTGAAAACTAAGGAGTATCTCCCTCATGCAAATCTCTGTCCTAAGCTGAATTTTGGCTTTACATATAGATCACATTGGTTAGTTTTTAAACATTTTTGAGATTATGGTCTTCCAAACGTTTAGATTTTATCTGCACTGAAGAGACATAAGTTGTCGAAATGCGCATATGCAGAAAATAAATTCACAATGACCATGATGACTTCGTTATTTAGTTATTTGTTACCACTGGGTCGATGCCACTGCTGGTGGACTGCTAGTCCCCGAGGGTATTCACCAGCACAGTAGTCAGTACTTCGGTGCTGACCCGAAAGCCGATTATTTTTGGAACTTACAATATCTAAATTTTTGTAAATTTTGTTGGAAACTAAGGAGTATCTCCCTCATGCAAAGCTCTGTCCTTAGCTGAATTTTGGCTTTACATATAAATCACATTGGTTATTTGTTCTCTATCAGTTTTTAAACATTTTTGAGTTTATGGTCTTCCAAACGTTTAGATTTTATCTGCACTTAAGAGACATAAGTTTTCGAAATGCGCATATGCAGAAAATAAATTCACAGTAACTTCGGTATTTAGTTATTTGTTACCACTGGGTCGATGCCACTGCTGGTGGACTGCTAGTCCCCGAGGGTATTCACCAGTCCAGTAGTCAGTACTTCGGTGCTGACCCGAAAGCCGATTATTTTTGGAACTTATTATATCTAAATTTTTGTAAATTTTGTTGAAAACTAAGGAGTATCTCCCTCATGCAAAGCTCTGTCCTTAGCTGAATTTTGGCTCTACATATAGATGACACTGGGTTTGAGTTTATGGTCTTCCAAACGTTTAGATTTTATCTAAACTGAAGAGACATAAGTTGTTGAAATGCGCATATGCAGAAAATAAATTCACAGTAACTTCGGTATTTAGTTATTTGACACCGATTCATTTTAACTAAAACTAAGCAGAAATACAAACAAAATCCTACACTTCCCATCATTTATTGATTTTGAAACCGATACCTTAGTATGCTGCACGCGTGACTAAGAAACGGGTGCAGTTTCCTGGGTGGTGATCTTTTGTGCGCACGTTTAGTACAGAGCAATAAGTTGAACATTATTCGTTGAATGTCTTCGCTTCCGAATGCCAAGAGAACAATGTTGGCTGGACTTGAACGCTTCGGTGTCTCAGGTATGGTGCAGACCTTGTTATTGGCCCTAGTTTTTATTAATTTTGGTATTAAATCGACTAGACTCTTCATTTGAACTTATTTACAGACTTCGATATTAATTTACGTGTCCAATGTATTGCTTTCGGACAGAAGCACTGAAAATCTCTTTGTACTGGTATGGTAGTTTTTTCCTTCTCTCCCTTTTTTCTTTATTTTGATTTAGTTCCTAATGTGTCCATACAACTATTATTTTCATAACTGAAATTTTCTATTGATTGACAGAAATCTGTTGAATTATAAATATAAATGGGCACGTGCACAATAATTTCTTGTCATCATTCATAGTTTTATATGTTGTTTATTTGTGTTTCCTTTGTAACCAATTGTATTTTTTACATTTAGGCGATAGTATATTTTTGAGTAATGGAGAGAGCAATATTAAAGTTATAATTTATTTCAACTTGTGCTTTATCCTTTATTTAAAATTTTGTATAACATGATTATGTGTTTTGATAATAAAATTAATTTAAACTAAACTTCCTTATCATCAACTCCTCCTGAACCCTAAACTAGCAAGAGTGCTTCAGTATATATTGTAAATGTATACTTTTTGTTTTTCTTTATTTTCCTCTTTTTCTCAATTGTCAAGCTACATTGTATTATTGCATTTTTTAGTTCTTGGAGTCTTAAGGCTTTATACTTCCACTATCCACGACTACTCTTCATATATAAAGTAGATGTACACCTTGCATTTTATTTTTCATTATTTTTTTCTCCCAGATTTATGTGTTATCATTTTACTTTGTCATTTAAGGTTATTGGAGTATATTATCCGGAACTCCTCCTATATGGCTTTGTACTTTTCAACCAAACTTGCAGGAATCCTTCGGTATATATATTGTTGATGTGAACCATGTATTTTAATGTGCTTTGTCATTTTTAGCTCCTTTTTCATTCCATTGTTTGACTTTATCATTCTGTCACAATCGTAGGAAATTTATAATATAAAGTGCATGCACCACACATGTGTTCTGCGAGATACCTATGTATCGGTAGTTTTGTTATTAGTTGATCACATGATACGCACGTAAATTTATTTAACCAATGCAAATTAGACAAGTGGTCAACAGATCAGATGCGAAAATGTTGACGGTCAACAGCCTGTTTATGGAGTGAGGAAAAAATAATCGTTGATTTTTATTTCTATTACATTGATACAAATTTCATAAGGTTAAACAACCAAATTTTACATATACAATTACCTGTTATGCTAGCACCAAAAAGGAAAATACAAACAATCCACTTCATTGTTGTAATATTGAATACAATCGCATTGATAAGACAGTCAATAGGCCAAGCACTACCAACTTTTATCAGGGACTTTCTGATATCCTTATGCACAACACTTGAACTGCTTATCTAAAACTATCTTTAATACCTTAAACTATTGCGTGCATATAGCGATTATAGGGATTCTTGTACATTTCATGTAAGTTCCAGACTGCAAAATTCAAAGAATATGAAAATTGACCTCCACTCTCCCGTTTCCCAAAACCATGTCACCTCCCTCATTAATAATTTCAATTTGTTGTAGTTACTGACTTTATTTACCAGAATATATTTTTTGCAACACTCCTGTCCCTCATGATTGCATATTGCTGTTTTGTCATGATCTTTTTACTGCTAGTTAGTATCATATTTTGTTTGTAAAAACACATCATTTTTCGCTTTTTAGTGAATTAACCTTAGTCAAGACATTAATTATACTGAGTGTATGAATTTTACATTTTGACTTCTGTATTTTACAACCTGTCGATATAAATAGTTCTCTAACTATTTCATGTTCTTAATAAAGTCTTATCTGTACTCAAAAATAAATATTGTGAAACCAAACAATGTTGCTCAACTTTTTCTCTAACATCTATTAATTCTTTTTTCTTGTTTTGAGGCTAGCTAAACTTTGGTTTTTGGCAGAATTTATAGAGCTTCTTGTAATTTTCAAAATTTGCCTCCAGTTACGACGGTAAAGCTTATAAAGATACTGTCCAGTCTTCACGTATCATAACACATACGTGTATAGGTAGATTCCAAAACAACTTTTTGCCAACATTAATAGAATTTTTCAAAATATTGGTAGATGGAGAGTCTGGCCTGCAGTGTCACATAATCCTCTTTAATATGAATCTATTTGAGCTCACCTGACCCATAGAGTCAGTGTGAGCCCTTGACATTACTTGGCGTCCGTCGTCCGGCCGTTCGTTCACATTTGAAATCACTTAAGCAAATTCAACCAAAATTTACATAAATGATGTATGGCAGGTCCTTTACAAAGATAGCACATTTTTTTCTCGATCTAATAAAAAAACATGAAAGCCAGCGCAGAACATAGTTTTAATTATATTAGACCCTCTGGGAAAGTAATCATGTTCATCTTCTCCTCTAACCAATGAAGCAAATTCTACCAACTTTTACAGGAATAATGTATGGGAGATCATTTACAAAGACTATCATTTCATTCCGATCCGATTAAAAAACACAACCGTAAGTGCGGAACATAGTTTTGATATTAGACCCTATGGGAAAAATCTTCATTTTCATCTTCTCCTCTGAAACCACTGAAGCAAATTCAATCAAACTGTAGAGGAATGATGTGTTGGAGATCCTATACAAAGATTGCTCACTTTGTTTGATCCGACAAAAAATTGCATGGTCACCTGCGCAGGACTTAGGTTTGACATTGGACCATATTGGAAAATCACATTTTCATCTTTTCCTCTGAAATCACTGAACCAAATTCAAATAAGTCACAAACATTGCTGATTTCGCTCGATCAAACAAAAAAGATGACCGACGGCGCGAAACATAGGTTAAAATTCCACCCTATGGGAAATTAATCAATTTCATAATCTACTTTGAAATTATTGAAGCAAATTTAACCAAAATCAATTAGAATGGTGTAAGGAAGGTCCTGTATAAAGATTGCTCATTGTGGTCGGATCTGACAAAAAACATGGCCGCCAGCACGGAACATAGCTTAACAATGGACCCTTGAGGAAAATCTCGTTTTAATTTTTAACAATTATCCCTAAGGTAAAAAATCACATTTTCATGATCTTCTCTGAAACCATTGAAGCCAATTTAACCACATCATAGCCTAACATTAGACCCCAAGGGAAAACATCCTTTTTGTCATCAGCGTGGCTTATATAAGAAACATTTTGTCGGGTGAGCGATTCAGGTTCAATCCCTGGGCCTCTAGTTTTCCATTCCTAGAATACATCGCTAACCTTTCCTTAGAACGGACCCTCCCCCAATTAAGCGATGTTGTAGATTTGTTGGTAAATTTATTGTTGCGGTCAAGCAAGTGGCAAAACTTTCAGTTTAACGAAATTAAGATTTACACCCACGCTCTCTACCTTTCATTGACCCGCCGTCGTGCAAAGACAACATTGTATACATTTGTCAGGTTTTCACGTCTGATATATCTACAATGTAGACATTTGACATCGATGAATCTAACACATTGTGTAAGCTTGGGGTGTTAATCTTGACTTCATTACAATATAAGTTTTGCCACTTCCTTGACCGCAGCAATATGGTGGCTTCAATGACGGAAATGATATCAGCATTAAGCAAGTTATAATAGAGAGACCAAATCCATTGGAGGATGACAATTTCAATTAGTTGACTCTAAACTTTGATCAGAATATTAAATTTAAAGAGTACAAGAAACCAATGTAGTGGTTAGAAATAAGAATTTGATGTATTCACTTAAAGTGACATCGGTATATATAGCCGTCGACAAAGGGGCAATTTGCTTGTAATATCAAAATTTTCTCAAGAGAGGTTTCCAACAAGGAACCCCAGCCCCTTTAAATGTGAACTAGTGTAAAATCAAACTACAATAATTCATCTTTTGTTCCGACAAAATAGACCGAGGTATGCCTGTTTTGGTTGTTGTATTGTTGGTTAAGATAAGACCTTCAAGATTGTTGACCAAGCACAGCCTATGCTATTTTAATGTCATGAAAGGTTTGTTATTTCCAGAAAAACAATGAATGTTGGAGCTAGATTGTACGTAGGATTGTCACCTTACTTGATTTCGCATTTTATTTTAACCAGAGGCCCATAGACTGAGCAGAGACTCAGAGACTGAGTCTGTATCGCTCACCTGACAAAACAGTTTTACGCCATGCAAATGCTGACGACCAAAAATGATTTTTTTCCCACGGAGTCTAATGTAAAGCTATGTTCTCCACTGCTACCTATATCTTTGTCAGATTCACTTAAAATGAGTACTCTGCGTAAAGGACCTTTCATACATCATTCCCAAACATTTTAGTTGAATTTGCTTCAATTGTTTCAGAGCAGATGATGAAAATAAAGATTTTACCATGAGGATCCAATGTTGAACAATTTTCTACAGTGTCCGACCTAAACGAAATGAACAGTCTTTGTAAAGGAACTTCCATATATCATTCTAATAAAGTTGAATTTGCTTCAGTGGCTTCAGAGAAGATGAAAATGACGTTTCCCCCAATTGGGTCCAATGTTAAACAATTTATGGTTCTGGCGGCGATGGTTTTTGTCGGATAAAACAGAAATGAGCAATCTTTGTGAAGATTTTCTACATCTTTCCCGTAAAGTTTGGTTGAATTTGCCTCAATTTTTTTAGAGGAGACGATGAAAATGTGATTTGTGCCATAGGGTCCAATGTTTAGATGTACTATGATTTTCTACTAGGGTCCAATGTTAAACTACTATTAGTATGCCCCTTGCTGGCGGCATGTTTTTGTCGGATTAAAAAGAAATGAGCAATCTTTGTGAAGGTTGTTCTCTACATACATCTTTCAAACACAGTTTAGTTAAATTTGCTTAAATGGTTTCATTACTAGTCTTCTAGTAATGGTCTTCTACTAGTCTTTTTGTCGGGAAATGGATGACAGTGATTGTAAGAACACTTTGCCAGTTATGTTTGTTGACGTTCCCGCATCCATGGATCAAAGGAAAAAAAAGACATGGATGTAGCATTGCTCAGCAATTAGCAATGAATTCCGCTCAAACCGGTGCCAGGGGCCGTCTTGAACTTGCTATTAGGTATGAGTAATGCTAATTATTGAAGGCCTCATGGTGACTTCAAGAAGAAGAACACCAATAAAAGCGTTGTTCCATTGCTTGTTTTACCATGTATTTGTAGATATTTTGTCTCATTTGCATTTACTCCATATCCTTTCTTTGTTAATTTCAGAGAAGATGAAAATGTTATTTTTCCCATATGGTACGATGTTAAACCTAAATTCTGCACTAACGGCCATGTTTTCGTTAGATCTGAAAAAAATGAGCAATCTTCGTAAAGGAACTCCCATTCTTTATTCCTGTAAAGTTCGGTTGAATTTGCTTCTGTGGTTTCAGAGGAGAAGACGAAAATGATGTTTTCCCCATTTGTTTCAATGTTAAACCTTACGAAATTCTGGCGGCGATGTTTTTGTCGGATTATACATTAGCAATCTTTGTGAAGGATCTTCTCTTCATCATTCCCGTAAAGTTTGGTTGAATTTGCCTCAGTGGTTGCAGAGGAGAAGATGAAAATGTGATTTTACTCTTAGGGTCCAATGTTTAATCTAACTTTTGCTCTTGCTGCTATGTTTTTTGTCGGGTATGAACGAAATGAGCAAACTTTCTTCAGAACCTTCCATGCATCATTACTGTAAAGTTTGATTGAATTTGCTTCAGTCGTACTAGACAAAATGAAAATGAGATTTGGAAATATGATGTAAAGGTTCCAATATTCCTTGATGATGACCATATTTTTTGTTGGATCTGGACGAAATGAGCAGTCTTTGTAAAAGATCTTCAATACATCATTCTTGTAAATGAACAAATAAAGGGATATGAAGTAAATGTACATGGGACAAAATCCCTATAAATACATGGCAAGATTAAGCAAATGGAACAACGCTTTTATTGTTGTTCTTCATCTTGAAGTCACCCTGAGGCCTTCAACAAAGAGCAAACACTCCTACCTCATAGTAAAGTTTGCGTTTGTAGTTTCAGAGGATAAGATTAAAATGTGATTTTTTTCCTTAGGGTCTAATGTTAAACCACTGTTTCCATGCTGCTGGCCATGATTTTTGTCGGATTTTTTCGGATCGAAACAAAATGAACACTCTTTGTAAAGGACTTTCCATACAATATTCCTGAAAAGTTTGGTTGAATTTACTTCAGTGGTTTCAGAGGAGGAGATAACTGAGGGACAACGGACGTCAAGTGATGGCAATAGCTCACACTTACTCTGTGGGTCAAGTGAGCTACGAACATGTTAGACTGAATATCGATGCAAATGAAAAACGGAAGTAGCATGTAACGATGCATTAATTTTTTTGGCAAATCTTTGCTTACGTTATGTGCACAATACTCTGCACACTTATTTATTTTACCAGAAAAAAATCCTTGAATGATGTATAATTTGTACTTGTCGATAGTGCAAATCGATTCCAAAAATACATACTTAAACCATTATTGCGATTTATTGGTAATTATACGACTTGCCTTTGATGTGAACTGACCGATTATCGAATATTTATTGGGTCAGTACGTCAGATGCCATGCGCATACCGACGCGAATTCAATTCACGAAGAAAATTATTGCTGCGGTCAAGGAAGCGGCAAAACTTATATTGTAATGAAGTCAAGATTAACACCCCAAGCTTACACAATGTGTTAGATTCATCGATGTCAAATGTCTACATTGTAGATATATCAGACGTGAAAACCTGACAAATGTATACAATGTTGTCTTTGCACGACGGCGGGTCAATGAAAGGTAGAGAGCGTGGGTGTAAATCTTAATTTCGTTAAACTGAAAGTTTTGCCACTTGCTTGACCGCAACAATAAAAAGGAATGTCACGTTTCCTTGTCTCTCTGTGTGTGTGTCTGAAAATTACATACATGTACCTTGATACTGCAATAAAAACATCAGGTACGGAGTCCAATCCGAATCCAATCCTTCGCCAACTGATATGATACTAAAGTTTGCTTGTTCTGAAGACTGTTGCCAATTTCAAATGAAGCAAAGAAACGCCTAGCCCGTTGCTGCAAACCCAACAATATTGAATAATGCAGGGTGTATTCAATGACAGGAATGGCGTCATGCTCAAGGACGGCCATTCTTTTCTAGTTTTATAATATTTTTTGGAAAAATACAAAAGGATTGGACAAACAGTTATCATAACTTCTTTTCGACGAAGTTATCTTCACGGATAATGTCCATTCGAAGCAATATATACTTACGAGTTGCGCGATTGATTTTCTATCGTTTTAGATCACATGAATGTCTCTATCCTTCATCATTCGTTACATTTTCCCAACATGAACAAATTTACATTACGTGTTTTGTGAAAACCAACGCACAGAAAGATGTGACGTCAAAACACCCATACATCTACAAAATTTGTGCACAATACCGATTACGCATAAAAAATACACCGAAAGAAAAAGATTTAAAAAAAAATAAATAAAAATAAAAAAAAGATTTCACTTTATTTTTTTTTTAAGTTTAGCTACCAAATTTCAATTTTTTGATATTCCCGTTAATCCGAATTTAGGACTTTTTTATACGGTCTTTAACATGGCTACATATCTGATATATTACCGAAATAAAGTCCGTATCAAAATGAAAAAGTCCTATATTCTATATGTCCAGGATTCTTTATCTTACATCTAGTTGTGAAATTTCCGTGCTGATAAGATGTAATACAGTGAACAGTGGGCTCGAGTCGGCAATGCCTCCCCCATGTATTCTGACGTACTTATAACATGTGTTCTTCATGCAGCTGGCATTGATATGTGGTACAATATAAATGTAAACGAAAGCATGAGTATTGAACCGAAAGAGAAATTTAGTACAAGGGTAAAAAGGGAATGGAAACAAAAAGACAATAATACAAATATAAACAAGAGGCTCTCAAGAGCCTGTATCGCTCACCTGGACCATGGCCAATACATAACTTCAAATCAACTTATATGTTTAAGGGTCTCATTTTCAAACTATGTAACTAAACATTTATGTTATATGATCCAACTTTAATTTAACTATTTTCCCTATTGCATGCCATCTTGGATAAGGGATGGATCTGAAGGACACAATTTTAAAGAAAATTAAGTATTGTGCCAAAGTTTATTTCCAACTGGCCAAATGGTTTTAAAGAAGAAGATCTTTGAATGTACTCCTATATTAAACTTTGTTTCCTATTGGTAGCCAATTTGCATAAGGTGCAGACTTGAAGGACATCTGTTTTGAAGGGGGCCATCTATGATACATTGTGACTAGCCAAGTTTTTTCAGATAAAAAATTCTGTGTATGCTCTTTCCATACAGTCGAGTAATAAATTAAGTTCCCTGCAGATGGCCATGTTGGTTGACATTTAGGCATAAAAGTCACAATACATATATATATTATAGTCAGCACCTCATAAGCATCATTATTGCCAAGTTCCGTTCAAATCCATTCAGGTTCTTCTCACTAAGGCTTTATTTACTAATATTTTTAACATGAAGCAGTTTATGAAATGATAAACGTCTTCAACATACATGTCAGCAGAGATCATAGTGATTCGCCACTACAGACCCAGTAATGTACACAATATGTTTATATAGGAAAATCATTATAACATGAAATAAGGTAAAGATTAAGAAAGTATTTTTGCAAAAAAATGCAGAAATTTGCACAAAAACCCTGTTTTGCTCTTAATTATGGAAGAAATAATTTTTTTTAATGAAGTGATAGTAAGGAATTTCTCTAAAGCTTAAAAGAGAAAACTTAACTAAAGAAGATTTGAACACAGAATTTAAAGGGAAATAACCCATAACCATATGGCATTGGAAAAAAAAGAAAAAAAAATTTGAAAAACGGCCAATAAATGATACACAGGCCTTTGGATTTTCTACAAAATTTCAGAGTATGTAGATCTTGATATGCTGAACATTTTTTTTTAATTTACACTTCACCTCTATCTGTTACAGTTTTTGAAATAAAAAATAAAAAATGCACAAATTTTGAAAAATTTACGGAAAAAGGGCTATTACTCTCAGACGGGTTTTCCAATTTTCTTCAAAATTGCAGAGCATATAGATCTCGGCATTCTGAACATTTTTACTCCATGTCAGATTTTTTATATCTGCATCGGTTTTTGAGTTATTGGCTAAAAACTGCAATTTACCCCTATGTTCTATTTTTAGCACCGGCGGCCATGTTTTTCATCGAATCATAATAAAATGAGGATCGTTTGTACAGGACATGTCATAGATGATTACTATAAAGTTTCAAACCAATCCCTCCAGTAGTTTCAGAGGAGAAGATTTTTAAAAGTGAGGTAACGACGGCCGGACAGACGGACGACGGACGACGAACGGACGACAGACGCAAAGTGATGGCAAAAGCTCACCCTGGCATAGCCAGGTGAGCTATCGAAATGATTCTTTCAACTAGTCAAATGAATTCATAAATTTATGTAGCGCAAAATTTTTCGACATTTTGCAGAAACTAAATTCACAGTAACGTCGGTATTAAGTATCTGGATTTGACAGCTGTATATCGTAAAATATCATCCCGAGAGCTAGAATATGAAGCACAAGGGCGAGTGGGCGCTACCGAACGAGCCCCAAGCTTCATATTTTGGCGAGAAGGATGATATTTTACCACATACCAGCTTTTAAAATTAAGATAACTTGTATATTGTCTTTTATTTCTTATTTCTATTAGTTTAAATAAGGCTTTGTGTCACATTCTCCCAAAGTTGTGAGGGAAATGACGTTCATTCATTTTCGACAAGTTTCATAAAATGAAATGTTTTATGATAAAACCATGTTAACAACTCGGAATTAAGTCGGTTTTTTTATTGCAGCTCCTTACCATTGTTTATACCGTATATCGGGTTGTTTTCGGGTCGGCTTTTGTTCGCGATTTTGGTGCATAACATGGCAGAGAAATATTCGCTGTGTTTATAATTCGAGTTAAGTGCTTAATCCAATGTATTTTAATGGGCAGTGAAATTTACGCGGAGGCTAAAATTCGCGCTAAATGGTCAACCGCGAACATAGCGAAAATTAAACACACGCGAAAAGATCCCGATATACGGTATTTGCGTACTTGTTTCTCGGCACTTTTATGACGTCATAATGTTAAAAAAAATGGGTGCTCTGCTAAAGTTATCAGAGACTTATCTTCCGTAGTTTTTCTAACGTCTCATGTGTATTTTGTGCATTGGTGACGGTAATTGTAATACAAAATAAAATAAAATATAATAAAGTACATGCTTCATGAAAGAAGACTTATTTCTTGTATAACGAATAAAAAAGATATTGCTTGCCAAAAGAGAATTCCTTTGTAATTCAAGTCAAGTTCTTGATAAGTCCGGGTCAACCGGATATGGCTTTTGCAGAAGTGTTCTGCAGGCTGAGATAGGCACAGGTAAAGGCGATAAGAAAGGATTAGCATTGTGATGCCAGCTTCTATAGATACAAGATTATTTCTTTGAAACTTAAACGATACAAACGATAAAACAAAGAAGTCATTTTATTAACATCTTGCGTTAGCTTTGTACTTTCAGTTAATCGACTTTTCAAAGTCAAAAACTAACAAATACCGAACAATTGTTAAAAATCAGAAATAAGAATGGACAGATATTAATTTTATTTTTGATGAAATTTAAACACATTTTTCTTCATAGAAACAAATTCACTGTCCAGAAAGCTTTTTCATTTTGATTTAAATTTGGAAACCTAATGACTTACTGAGTAATTATAAGCTCAGCAAAGTCATTCATTTCACAAGTAAGAGAAGGGGTTTTGCAAGAGTTCTAGCTACAGAATATAGAACAAGGTATGAATTTTGCTTTGAAAACTTAATAAAAAATATAGGAAAAAATCAAAAGCTTCTTAAAACCTGGAAAACGTGACAGTTGCCTTTATTTTCCGAATAAAAGATTTTACATTGATAAGTTAGAGGATCTTTGTATTTTGTTATCTTATTCACTAATACGATGCACCTTTGAAACTCCAATCAATATACAGCATATGAACAAAAAGGGCAAATTGAAACGACTGTCCATTTCTTACTTAATTGCCCAAATTATCTTAACATACGTAACGAATTGATTTTTACGATAAACTGTACACGAAATATAAACTCGAAACTTCTTTTATTTGGTTCAGATACACTAAATTTAGACCAAAATAGGGAGATTTTCCTTAAAGTTCAAAAATACATTATAAAAAGCAAGAGGTTTATCACTTGAAATAGCTAAATTGCTTTTACTTAATTTTTGACTCATTTCATCCATACAGTGTCATGTATTTTTTTTTTCTTTGTAATCTTTTTCCTTCTTATGTTATACCATTATATGTCAACATCACTTTCATGCTTATAACATTTATGATTATTTATCAAAGTCGTCTTTAATTAAGGAGACAGATTTATATAAGCTGATTTCAGCTTGTTTCTGAATCCTAATTTGCTGTTATGCTTATTATGTATGATGTATGCTTGTATATGTGTCATGAATTTAAATAAAAATATGTTTAAACTAACAAAAAGGAGTCACTTTTTCTTAATTTTCTTAAAAATACAATCACCTGATATGATTTGTTTTATGACTTTCCAAATGTTTGAATGTAACCTGCACTGAAGTGACACAGAATGTGGCAATGGTCATCACAGAACCCAAGTAAACTCCACTCTTGGTATAATGCTGTTTCTTATTTGTATGCCCCTTTCACATGAACGAATTTTTTACGAATCTTTGCGAATCTTTAAAATATACAAGATTCGTAAAACTAACATGAATGCTTGCGAATAAAACACATTTACGAGTGAATTGCGATTTCTTTACGATGAATTGCGAGTATGAACGACTACCTAACGATTTTCTTAGAATGAACGCGATGCAGTTACGATAAAAATTTACGAATCGTTTAGAATAAATGCAAGCGACATAAGAATGCATACGATTTATTAAAGAATTCTTGCGAGCACAAAGCGCTTTATTGGGATTACATCATAGCTTTTACGGATAATTAATGAATTATTTACGATAACTTAACGAATTTTTACGAATATCTGAGATTTAGCTACGATTGTTTCACAGACGGCAACAATTTTTCTTGTGGGATAACATATACTTATATAAATTTCAGACTATATAGCATCATGTGGTCTTAAAATGCACATTTAAGGAGACGAGTTATATCTTACCACAAAATAAACTTTATTTTGAACAACATATTCCTCGACTTTTCTTCCACAGCCACAAAGGGAAAAAAGAGAAAACTGGCATCATCATGACTTTTCCATCCTTCTTTTGGAAGGGGGACACAACTCAGATTAGAGAGATGACCTAATCTTATTACTGCACCGTAAAATTAGTAAAATACTTGCATTTACTTGGAAAGCACTCTCAAAGTATTCGTATAAATTCGTAACGTAACCGCATATATTCTCAAAATGCATGCGCGAATGCGTCTTTATCCGTAAATCAATCGCAAACGAACGTAGACTACTCGCAATTAATCGTAAATAAATCGTAAAACGTTTTAAGAGCCATATTGTCCACGATTTATTGCGAATGCTTTACGGTTTTACGAATTGTTAAGATTGGTTTGCTAGCACACTGTACGGATGAAATAATCGATAAAGATTCGTGGACATTCGTGTAAAAATTTTTACATGTCAAAACTTTTTTATGTCCTTACACAAATCGACACGAATATCTGCGAATGTCTATGAGTTATTTGCGAAATGTCGGCGAGTTAGATATGGATGCATGCGAACGACTACGAATTGATCATTCGTAAGGATTCGTAAAAAAACATTCGTGTATGTGAAGGGGGTATAAAGCTGCCAAATTTGATAATATGAAAATCAAATCTATAGCAAAATTTTTCACATTTATTAACTATTTGAATTTAACTAAAAGAGGCCTACATGTGAGCCTATATCGCTCACCTGGTGGCTATTGGTCAAATAAGATTTTCAAACAGGGTCAAATGATTGATATGAATTGAAAGTCGATTGGGAGTAAAACATTCATCTGATCGATAACTATCATGTTAAAATGGCTAGTCAATATAAATTATGAAACGGTTTTCAAGAATAAACAATTTGCAAAATTTTCCCGTAGAGTGCTATGTTAAACTGTATTCCCTGGTGGCGGCCATTTTTTATTTTTGATTCAATTTGGAAGATGACCATCAAGTAACCATGTCTAGTTAACATCAACTTGATATATGAAACAGTTTTCAAGAATTTGCAATTTACAACATTTTCCCATAGGGTCAAATGTTTAACTTAGATCTGCATTGGTGGCCATCTTATGATTGGTACTAAAATCATACATTTGTTAAAGGACCATCATGTGACCATGCCTAATTAATATAAACTTGATGTACGAAATGGTTTCAAGAATTAACAATTTAAAACATTTTCCAATAAAGTCATATGTTAAACTATGTTCCCCAGCAGCGGTCATCTTGGATGAGATGTAAACCTGTCAAACATATAGAAAATGAACTTGTTAACAAGATAATCACCTTTGTTTATCAAACTTGAGGTCTATTTCAAAGGATTTTTACAAAAAAGACCAAATGTAAAAAAAAATCGAAAATTTGACCAATAAAGGGCAATAACAATAATATATGGGTATTCAGATTTTCATCAAAATTTCCAGGTGGGTAGATCTTGATATGCTGAAAATTTCTGCAATTTACATACAGTTGACCCCTATCTCTTATAGTTTTTCTAAAAAAAATAAAATAAAATAAATGAAAATTTTGAAAATTTTACGTAAACAGGACAATTACTCCAAGACGAGATGACAGATTTTCTTCAAAATTGCAGGGTTGATAGATTTTGCCTTGCTGATCCTTTTTATCTTGTCAAATATCTGATAACTGTTACGCTTTTTGAGTTATTTGCAAAAAAAAATAGCAATTTACCTCCATGTTCTATTATAAGAGGTATTGGCCATGTTGTTTAATCTACGGAATAATCGAACATAATTTTAAAACTGCACACCCTGTTAATAATTCAGGCCAAGTTTGGATACAATTGGTCCAGCAGTTTCAGAGGAGAATATTTTTGAATTTGACGGGCGGACAACGGCTGAACAGACGACGGACACAAAGTGATGGCAAAAGCTCACATATAAATATTAGGCCAGGTAAGCTAACAAAAAAGTGCAGTTCTGTAAAATGAAAGATTATAATGACAATAAATCAAATCTTATAGGTGTAACCATTAGAATTACACCAAATAATACCTTCGCATTGCCACAAGTTAGACTTGACTGATCTTCTATAAAGCTTACTGTAACAGTTTTGATTGAATTAAAAAAAATGTTGTGACTGTTCTTCGAAAATATATTTTTCTTTTTTTTGGGGGGGGGGAGGTGCACCTCTGAGAACGTTCTTAGCTATAACTTACTCGTAATGGTGCATATTTCAGGAACAAATAAACTATGAAGCAATGATATATTGGATGATAACAGAAGTAAAACTTTGTCGGTGACGAGTTAAAGATAATGTGAACATATAATATTTTACGAAAGGATATTGAGTAAATGAACATGAGACCATAACACATATGTTAACTCCAACTGCAATAATTTTAATGAGCTGTATGGCCATTTCGGAAATTAATTCCGCATCAGCAGCACTAGAACCCAAACAAAGGAAATCCATAATTTCAAAAAATGTTTAAAATGCATAGAACCAAACAAAATCCGAATAAGTAGTAATATCAAATATGGTTTTAGAATTTACATAAATTTAGATAATAGTAATTGAACAAAGTGTACACATGAGGTATTATCTCATGTACAAGTACACCATATCTAAGAAAAATAAAGATGATAAAAATGACACATGTGAAAGAACATAAAATCATACTAAACATGAAATTGTTACTTTAAACGTGTGCTCAAACGAACAGTACCCGCCAATGCAATGAAAAGGAGTATCTTGGGTATGTCAACATTAGATAGCATTTGTGTACATCTACGTCTGTTAAAAGATTTTCTTATGCAACAGATTGTAATGATTGTTGGGAAACCATGAACAAATCTAGGAAGAAGGATTCTTATATTGTCGCTTTGTGAAAGAAGTGTAGGCTGAAACACTTCTTCCGAATACATATTCCGTATCTGACATACCTTTTCCGAAATATTTCATTAAATGCTTTAATACAACGTAAATAACGACGCTTTTGTTTGGTTTGCATTCAATGTATTTGACAAAGAATAATAGTACAGAAAAAAATATGTGACTCGTTTAACATAAAGGAAAGACGAGAATTGCACAAAAATACGTAATAACAAAAGAGAACAAATAAAAATAGAATAAATTATACAATAATAATATAAAAACTACATTTATTAAAACAGTTAGAAAGTAAAACGATAAATAACATCAGGATAAAAATGTTTCTGATCGTAAAGAAAATACATATTAGTTGTTTTCTTTACGTGAAGATGAGGTCTTAAACAATAACACATTAACAAATGAGAACATAACAATGGGATAACTAAAACACTCATTATGTAATTATTACATTGATAAAACGGAATAATAATAAAAATAATTACCAGAAACAACATATTGCTATTTTTGGAATATTGCTAATAGCAATACTGTTTAAGTTAGAAAAAAGTGTATTTTTTGCAATTTGCAAAACGTCGAACGTTCACAACACATTTTGTATTAAAGTAAATATAAATTCATAGACATATTAAACGCTACAAATTCAAATAATTCATACTTAAAATAAAGTTAAAGGCAGAATATTTTATCCGTCTTTAATTTGAAACCAATACCATGGTTTCCATTTTGGATTATAATTCCCACCATCTCTTCGTGGTCTGTTGTCTTCATCGTCTGAAATATAAAATACACATTTTCTATATTCTATGAGAATTTGTTGAGTATAAACGTGATGTTGACCAAAGACTCAATATTTCTTAATTTGAAAGAAGGATTGAATTCATATTAAAGAACGATGAACGAAGATATAAGTACATTGTTATAGGTAGACTTTGTGAAATACGACTCCAAATCGTACAAATATACAGAGGAAGAAGTGATTAAGATGTTAGAGTTTCTGATTGACAGTTTGGAGATCTTATTTTTAATAGACTTTCGGAATTCCAATAAGCACAAATTGTACACCTCTTTTTAACCAATCTGTTTGTCCACTCTGATGAGGCTGAAGACATCGAAATGCTTCTTCTTCGAAGAAAAGATAAAAAACAAACCTGATCCTTTTAATTCAGTTTCTGTTATATAGACGATATTTTGTCAGTCAACAACCTTCGCTTTGGTGATTTCTTCATCTTATCTACCCAAGAACGCTCGAAATTAAGGATTCGTCAGACAATTTCGACATCGGACATATTCTGAACCTTCATTTCGATTATGTAAACAGTGACAATAGAAGTAGACTATAAAGTGACCTATATAGAAAACTTTTCCAATAGTCAACTTCCCTTTCTTAGTAACATCATTCCAACAGCGCCAATATATATAGCACATTTTCCAACTCATTTGCTACTCAATCAGCCTGTGGTCTATCAGTAAACTTCCTTGATAGAGCTTAGTTGCTCCCAAATAGGCTACTTAAACAAAGAAGGGTTTACTGCCCACAACTTTAAGTCATCACTACAGAAGTTTTACGTTATGGAATATTCGTTTCCCAGATGACAAATTATCTCTCTCTTTTACAGTTTTTGACTAGGAATTGACATGTTCAACACCACAGGTGTATTAGACGCAGGGGATGTCTAATCTACCGGTGCATCTGATCACATCTAAGGTATTAAATTGGATAAATTGTATGTGTGCCTCCATTTTTCTATCTTTCCTGTGTCGTACTTATGTGCAGTCCTTTTTTCTTGCGTGTTTAACATGTTGCCAAAGTCTTTCGATTATTCCTTTTTTCAGACTGTCGGTTTGGTTCTCACTTACTTGTTCAATTGCATCGTTTTAATATATTTATCCTCCCATATATCGACAAATAATTATACCCCCGCTCCGTAGAAGAGGTGGGTATTCTGTTTTACTCTTGTACGTCTGTCTGTCCGGAACATCTTTTGTCAAATATTTCTCAGCTTTTTTATGTGGTGTTGATTTGATATTTGGTCTGAAGCTTTGGTATGATGAGCTACATCGTGTTTCCCCCTTTTCAAGTCCTTAATTCATCTACTTCCTGTTTATCGATTACTTAGATTTTTCCCATTATAGCCATAAATTTAAAATTTTCGTCAAGGATTTCTCGGCTTGTGTAAGTAATAATTTGATATTAGGTCTGAAATCTTCGATTAATAAGTAGTATCGTGTCTCCCTTTTTCACGTTCACTACTTATCTACTTCCTGTTTGCTGATAACTTTGATTTTTTCCATTATTTCTTGAGTATTTTGTTACCATTGTGTCCATACTTAATTTGTGTCCACATTTCATTTGTACTGTGTTTACACCTGTATTGTGTCAACACACACTTAAATTTGCTCTTTCCGTATTGAATCATTGTTCACTGAGCGGTGGTATAACTGGCTGCCATGCGGCGACAGCTCTTGTTCATGCTGTTTATTGTGATAACAGTCTTCCAAATGTTTCTCTCCACTGGAGAGATATAAGTTGTCGAAATGAAATGAAATCGCCATATGCAGTTTACTTCTGTATTTTGTTACTAAACATAAGACGGCTAGTTTGAAACTGACCAGCTTTACTCGTGAACATAGTTTTCTATTCAAATGTGAAAAAAAACTAAACAGATTCTCATGGGTACGGTAACATATTTACAGATTAACGTTTTCCTAAATTTTCAATTATTTTGCATAAAAATTTGTCCAAACAACAAAACCACGATAAATTTACGGAGAAGTTAATTCAAAATTTAAATGAGATAAAAACGAAGTCATAGAGAAGGCAAATAGGATCTTCATTTCAAAATAAAAATAAACAACGAAGGGTACATGTTATTGGTCTAAGAAACTGATGGCAAAATTGAATATTCTTAGTTCCATCATCTATTTGTAAACATCGAACTTGCTTTATTTGTAAAAGAAACATTACTATAGTTTAAGTGTTATAGTATACTTACTTGCAGTCTTTTTTGGTGCCGATTTAGGCCTAAAAACAAAATTTAAAATATTCATAATTACCTAAGACAAGGTAAAATTAGACAAAACCTACTTTTTAATCAGAACTCTTATAAAAACACATAAAATAGATACAGTACTGTCTACAGCTAAATTGGTTACTTCTTTTGACCTACTTTCTGATATTCTTTTATTTTATAGTCTTTTAACCAAAGAAAAACGAAAATTAGACCGGACATGCTTACCCTTCAAGAGCACCTGATGTCACCCTCGGTTTTATGGGAATTCACAATGTAAGTGCCTTAAATTCTATGTTTTTTGTAAACTTTGGTTTTACTTATTAACGCGTCTTTTAGTGTCTATTGCTGCTTAAATAAAAAGACACACGTTCAACTAGAGAAGGCCACATTCTTGGTATATAGGAATAAAATATTTATTTACGAATAACAATCATCTTAACCGATTTATTACCACAAGCAATACGCTTGGAGACAACTGTGTGTTTGTCAAGTTTTAGTTTGGAATTAAAAAATATACCAATATACAGCATTGCAAGGGATGTTCGACAGGAACAAGGCAGTCAAGACCTATGGAGTTTAGGACATTTTGTTTTGATACGGACCATATCACGGCCAGTATCTAGTGATCCTGTGACGCCGTGATAAAGTACATATCAAAAACAAAATGTCGTATATTTCGTTTATCGTAAATTCACAGAAGGATAGTAAATCGATAGTAAATCGAAATAAATTGAAATGTCTATTCTCGAATAGTTAGTATATTATATTATTTATTGTAATAATCAGAGATGGGGTAATTGTAATTGTAATCGTTAATCAGCTGTAATCGATTACATCTTAAAAGGTAATCAGTATAATCATTAATCATCCAAAAATCTGATTACATGTAAATTAATTTAATCAATTACTTTCAAAAATAGCCTGTTATCCTGATTACTATATGATTACATTCTGATTACAATTGAAATATTATAATCTGAAATCATGGCTCTTTTCATACAAAAATAATTCTAGAAAATACCACACAATTTTAACATAATTGAAAATTTGTGCAAATAGAAGTATTTTCTTTTTATATATATATATAAAATATTCTTTAGTGTGAAATGTATGTAAGATCAGCAAATTGTACATGATATATTCTCACAAATTAGATCACCTATACATAAAGGAAAATTCAATGACATTTTACTTTTGTGACAGCTTAAATCATGAAATCAATGCCAAAACATAGAAAATTCTTAATTTGTCAAAAGTGTGTGTCTTCAGATTGAGTTCAATATATAACTTCATTTTTGACAAGATTTTGCAAATTTTGCACCATTGGTACATTTATGTCCCTTTCTAATTTGTTTTTGCCAATTTATCTTTGGAACCCCCCTTCCAGGGATCCACCACTACATGATCAAATTATGATTTTATCATATGAAAATACATTGTAATCATATCACAAACTGATAAAGTTGGGAAAATCTTATTCCTGATTATAGTTTAATTAAGGTCATAATCAAGTTATGTTTATTTTACAATCAAAATTTCAATGTTTTGTTTAATCAGTGTTAATGTCACCTTTGAGATGACAGGTAGAAAACAATTAAAGTTTGTTTTGTCCCTAAAGGTATTATTATACATATACATGTATAAAAATTTGATCATGTTGATTTTGTAAGATTGAATGTATTAAAATAATCAAATATACATTTACAGAAGCCATACCAAGAATTGAAAATAAAAGGGTATTGAGTGATTGTGCATACATGCATACATGTTTACCCTCCCACATTGCCAAGGAGACTCCGGACCCACTAACTCATCAAATCTCCTACTTAAGAAGATTCTTCCTTGTGGTAGACAAAAATCTCCCACAAAGAGAAAAACTCTTCCCTCAATCGCCAACATTTGCAAAATAATACAATATTTTAAGAAACAAGAAATCAGGTCAGCCTTAAATATATTGGAAATATTTGGGTCTTTTTCGGGTTTGAAATTAAATAAAGACAAAACTGAGGGAATCTAGATAGGGAGACTAAAACATTGTAGGGATAAAGTAGATGGTATAAATTTTACACAAGGACCTATAAAAGTTTTAGGGATATTTATTGGTTTAAATAAAAATGAATGTAGAACATTGAGCTGGGAAATTAAAATAGAAAAGGCAATAAAGTTGATGAAATCATGGGAAAAAAGAAAACTTACATTCTAGGGAAAATTATGATAGTAAAAACGCTGATAATTCCACAATTTACATATTTGGCGAGTGTAACATTAGTAGACAAATCAAAAATAAATGTACTTGAAAGTGAAATATACAAGTTTATTTGGAACGGTAAAGTAGATCGAGTTAAAAGAAATACATTAATTGCAAATTATCAAAAAGGGGGTTGAAAATGTTAGATGTGGCGTCTCATTTTACAATATTAAAAATAAAGTGGGTGACAAGACTTTTAAACACATCAAACGAAAACTGGGCAGTTTTACCAAAATTTTATTTAAACAAATTTGGCGAAAATCTGCTTATATTCAAAATGAATTTAGAAAAAAAAGGACTAAAATTTTTAACAAAAGACAAAAAATACCTGAATTTTATATGGATATGCTACAATTTTGGGTGAAAATGAAAGAAATTATCATTAAAGAACCAAAAAATTATAGGGAGATACGTCAACAAGTTATATGGGGTAACAAGTATTTAAAGTTTAAAATTAAACCTTTATTTTTTAATAATTGGATAGAAACTGATTTAATTTATATTCAAGATTTAGTAGATCATGACGGATTTCTGTCTGATTTTGTTATTAGAGAAAAAATACAAATTAAAACAAATTGGATAGCAGAAGTTAACATTCTAAAAAAGGCCATGCCAAAAAACTGGTTAAAGATATTAAATGGGGAAGAATCAAGGAACACTAATGTAAATATACATTGTTATAGAATTAAAGTTGGAAATAAAATTACCAAAATTGAAAATCTTGAAAATAAACAAGTATATAATTGTCTGGTAAGCAGCAAAGTCGAAATGAATATTGGAATACAAAAATGGAAAATGAAATTCAATAGCAGTAGATATATAATTAAAAATACTTTGGACTTTATAAACAAAGCGACTTTTTGAAACAAGTTAAAAATGTATAAATGGAAATTATTAAGTAATATTTTACCAAATCAAGAAAAACTTTTCAAGTGGAAAATAGTAAACAGTCCTTTATGTTTTTATTGTAAAGAAATAGACACGTATCAGCATTTCTTCATAGAATGTAAAACATTAATTAAACTCTGGGAAATTGTGAAATACTTCATAATTTAGGAATTGGGAATCGAATACACCTTAAACATCTTGTCTTAGGATACAAAATTTGGGAAGAAAAAACAAATGTCATTAATTTAGTCTTAACCATTTTAGGCTTTTCTATATATAAATCATTCTACGTATCTGAAAAAAGAACAAGACAAATTAATATAGTTAACATTTTCAAAAACGAATTGAAAACTTATTTAAATTTCAACGTGAAAGAAAATGATCTGTGCAGTGCTTTTGGATTTGAATTTTTACATATGTTAGAATCCTATGTATAAGGAAACATAACAATTCATTTCTTTTCTAGACGTAAATAAAAAATTGTTATATTTTACCTCCTTATCGGGTAATCCATATTAAATATCTTACACTTACACGTGTTCTAAATAAAAACACGTTCTATTCATGCGTGATCAAATAAGTGAACTTGGGTAGGGCATCAAGTGCTATGACCTAAATAAATTTATATGTGTGTGTGTGTATGAGTGTATTTTTTTCTTATAACAAAAAAATAATTAAACTCTAATAGGGAATGAAAAAAAGATGAAAAATTATAAGTAGTATAATTATATGTAAAATTATTGTATCAATATTTTATTGTTAGAAACTAACAACTATATTTTATAATATGTTTATTATCTGATTGTAACCCTGACATTCAGATATACTAACATTAAGGGTGCTATACAAATGAAAACTGTAGTTTGTATAGTCATTGTAAACAGTTTTGTTGAATAAATGTTTTGATCTTTAAAAAAAAGAAATAATTGTTAAATTTATTCAAAAATGTTTATTTTACCGCTTCATTTATACTGGCAACAATTATCATTTAAACCATATGACAATAAAAACCACCCAAAGCAGTTACTTACGTTGTTTTAGTTAATTTTACACCTATGGCATATGCCAAACTCATATTAAACACTGAGGAAAATACTGAATCAAGAGTACAGGACTTTAATTCTTTTTAGATAGAAAAGAACAAATAAAAAAAGATATTGCAATTTCTAAATCATATTTATTCAAGAATTCAATGTAATCAGATGTAATCATGATTACTCTTCAATGTAATCATTAATTTAATTATGTTTTAAATGCTGTAATTATTAATTTAATTTAATCATACATTTTGGAAAGTAATTGTAATTTAATGTAATTTGATGAAAGTAATCGGACCCATCTCTGGTAATAATTCATTTGCATTCTAAATTCAATGACACTAATGGACACAAGTAGTACCATAACATAGCAACACGCACTTGACGCCTTTACAGTGACCCGATAATTTCTTGATAACGCCCATTTCCGTGGAACAGACATTTTAAGCCACTGTGGATCAAAGGAAATTTATTGAAATTACCGATAGACATTAATATACGTAGTTGAAGAAACAAAATTACACATCAATTACACATCAATAAAATACTGAAGCTTCATTCCGTGTATGGCTCGGTGGATGTATCAAAGCCTGAATGTAATGAGTGCTTTATTTGTGACTAGTTTTGGATTATAGCTTTCTATATTATTTGATTCTAATGCTGCTGATGACAGGTTACTCTTGGAACACGTGTTCAACATAACGAAATTTACTGCTTATTGTGCAATTTTTTGGGGGGTATTTTTGTATTGCACATCAATAATGTATAGGTCACTTGCATACTTTCTCGTATATGGTAAACACTTACCTCTCTGGATATTTACATCTTCCTGGGTATTTATATAAAATATAACATGGCAAAACGCATATAATCAGTGCTAGGATAACAGTACAAATAAACCAAGCTATATTTGGTGGGTGTTCCCAAAATGTTACATATGGTTCAGGAGTTGTAGTTGATGCAGCAGTTGTCGTCTGTGGTATAAGGACGTATATTGAAGCAGTTCCTGCCAGTCCTACCGTGTCTGTAGCCACTGCTTGAAACGAAAGGCTTTGTCCATAAGTGTAACCAAAACTATCTAGAGTATTTTTCAAATATAAAGCACCAGTGGATCTAATACCAAATACGTCTGTTCCAAGGGCAGATTGATCGAGGCTGTATGTAAATTGACCTAAAAAAACAGCAGGAATTATTATAGGTTTATTTAATTATCATTTTTATACAAACCAAAGCATAAAAAAACTGAAAAAGGATAACACAAAATTGTGCCTGAAAAACTTCATGTTATATCAGTTAAAAAAAACTAGGGTTATATCAGTTCACCATTAAATTCTTTTCTGTAAATCATATAAAATTTACTCGTGAAATTTACAAATCGTAACATAATAGACATATGACAAGAGAACATCATAAAGATATAAAGTAAAATGATTGAAATAAAGATAACTTCGATCTACGTTTACAGTGAAATGAAATGAATATAAACTTTTTCAATATAAAATGAAGAAAGATAATGACTAATCAAAATACGAAAAAACAAAAATGTCAAGCAAAACGAAAAACTTTATTTAAGATGAAGCAAATGACGAATTGCTATAAGATCTTTTTTATTTGAAATTTGGAAGTGTGAGGTGAAAATAGTAAAATCAATGGAAATAAACGTCGTTAGTTATCCCAGTTTTTCTGTTGAAAGGGTTAAACATAAAAAAAAGTTTGAACTGTGATACTAGTAGAACTATGAAACTATGAAATTTATCCTATTCTGAACTTAATATTATTTGATATTTGATAAATTAAGAATAAATATTTTTGTAAATGCTTGTTAAATTGGTTACCATGATTTCAACCCAAGATAATTTCATTTAAGGTAGAAGCCCAAGGGTACAGAGAGACAACTCCTTTCTACTTGTTGTGATTGGGATAGATAAAACACAAGATCTAGGACATTTATCATAAAAAGAAATATCCATCTTGTCTTGAAAATACATTCCGTTTGTAAAACACTTCAAAATACCCGCATAGAAAGATAATTGGCAAGGGAGGTAACTTTCTACTTGATGGTCAACATGAAAGACCTTGTTTTCAGTTTTTCTAACATTGTGAAAAAAAGTAGAGTGCATTCTTGTAAAATGTTGGTAAAAAAAAGTACCGTGCATTCTCGTAAAATTTTGGTAAAAAAGTACTGTGTATTCTTGTAAAATTTTGGTTAAAAATGTACAGTGCATTCTTGTAAAATTTTGATATAAGTTATATGTGTAAAGGACCTTTTAATTCATATCTATGATCATTATTCTCCAATATATAGGTCTACAAGTTTCTATGAAGCAGTTTAGCAATTAAGGGCTAATTTATAACGATTCATATGTATATTTGGAACAATGGTATGTGTTCATGGTGATTTTTTAACTATTTAAGACTCCTCTGACATGGATGATTTTGTGAACTGTGGATCAAAAACCTTTAGGTGAAGCTTTTCATTATTTTCTTGAAGTATATTAGTACATATTTCTTTTATACTGCAAATTTAAAGAAAACTTTTGAGTTACCCCAGGTCTACTACCTTAAGGTTTATTTTTCTTTTTGTAGATAAGTTCGTGATCTTTCAAAACCCATATAATATTATACATTTAAATTTTTTAATCAGAATTAAAGTAAAAGGAAGGCAGAAAGTCTAAGTGTTCCGCCTCCTTTCAATCGCAATATTTCTTATTGAAAATTTTATGTGTTGAATATATTGATGTGTATCAGTAAAAAAGTGTATGTTATGTAAATACAAAATACCGAAGGTACTGTGAATTTAGTTTCTGCATATATGCATTTCGACAACTTATGTCTCTTCAGTGCAGATCAAATTAAAATATTTGGAAATCTATCAACCGAAATATGTGTAAAGCTGATAGGGAACAAATTACCGACTCTTATTTAGCATAACATGAAAATGGCATTTGTTCCATCAAAAAGAAAAAAATAGTCCCATAAAATTGTAAAACGCCAAATTTGAGTTACCAAAATAATTTCACACCCGTTTTTTTTTGCAATTTCATGAGGTAGATCTAGATGTGTCATGAGAATTCAATATCCCGTTACTGGTCTCCCCTTCCAATGGATTAAACACAGGACATTTGGTCAAACCTGTTTGATACGTGCTAATACACAGCCATCACATGGCATTTGGTTCTGAGGTAGGATTAAATTTACTCTTCTTTTGTATTTTCTTACTGTGGTACTTCAGTTGTTTGTTCACCATCACAAATTATCAAACCCTTTATTTTTAGAGAATTTTATTAATATTTAGAGTATATTATTAAATATGACGAAAAAACGCCTTAACAGCATTCTGTTTATTGCAAATGAAATAAAAAAATATGGAAGTTAATGTAAATTTAATTTCTTCTTATGGCCATTTCGACAATTTATGTCTCTTCAGTACAGATTAAATCCAAACATGTCTGACATTCTATGGTCTTTGCTATTCAGGAGACTTATGTGATGTCCCCCTTCTCCCCCTCTCATTTTCAGTAGTAAAATACAAAAGATATATATATATATATATATATTTATATATATATATATATGTAAACAACATAAAACAAAGCAAAAAACACCCAAAATCCCTATTGTGCTAGATCTAAACAGATACACACAATGTGGTTAATTTATAAACTTTCAGTATGAACAATGTGAATAGCACTATTATAAATACTGTTTATATTTCAACTCTATCCGAGTCTTCTCAAAATAACAAAATATATAATAAAGCAATAAACTATTTACAAAAAACTACACTACAAAACTTAATTAAATAGGTAAACTACATTTCGGAGACTGAAGGCGTGACCTAAATTATAGTGATGTGGAAAAAAATATTTGCTGGTGTTTGTACATAACATTTACTGCAATATTTTCTTAATTTTTTTAATGCTTGTATTATATGCATTTATTGATCTATAACCCTGATGTTAAGACTGGGTTTAAAACGATCAATCCAATAGCTTTTTCTTGTATATATTTATATATATATATATATACAAGAAAAAATGACATGATTCCGTTTTAGTGTACAGATGACTTTAATTCTTTTATTCAAGCAGTATAAAACAACGGCAGTAGAATACCATAGGAACAAGGGAAGCGATGACTACAAAAATCGAAGTCCAAAGACATGGCAAAAACGGTAACAGATAAAAACAAAGACAAAACAAGGACGTGAGATAGCTACAATACACGGAAATAAAAAGATAACATTAATAACTAAGGCACTCATAGTGTGAACTCCCATGAAAACCGGGAGTGACATCAGGTGCTCGGAAGGGTAAGCATGTCCTGCTCCGCTAGCGGCACCGTTCACACTATCAGTGAGTCAATCCAGGGTTGAGTCAAATCCGATTATGTCAAATCCGTGAAGACGTGAAATCTAGCTGAAAATGTCCGTTTTCATTTGGGACACAGACACGTTATATCTGTCAATGATGTCATGGTGACGGCCATAGAATTTCTGAAGGGATGAAAGTAACAAAGGCTGAAAAAATCCCTGACTAAGCAGCTTTTGGGACAGTGTTTTTGCTCGAATTAAAAAGTCACTGTATAAACTGCATGCCCGACAGTAACGAATCAACTGTAAAATGTACACTCCATAGGCTGGAGAGGTAGGTATATTGCTGCTCAGAAAGGGAAAGTTCACAATTGGGAAGTTAAAATCATCACGTTTGTCATACAGCTTAGATTTCAAACGTCCATTTTCGTCAATGTAAATTAAAAGATCTAAATACGAAGCTGAAGTAGGTGTATCGGTAAAAAGTATTACAGAAGTGAAAAAAAACTGCAATTCTGGCGAATTATCAAAAGAAATACAATCTAAAAGACGGAAAAACTGAAATTCGACAGTAATGATGCTGAAATACCACAATTGCTTACAAATCATTGACAAAAATTAAAAATCAAAAGTACTATTGTGTTTTGTACAAGATATGAACAAATTATGTGTGCAGGTTAGAACAAATATATCAAACTAGTGTCTTGTAAACGAAACTAAGTGTAAACAAGTTTACAGAAGCGGGTTTGGTGTGAACACGCCGTAATTTCCTGTCCCATTAAGCGATTTTTGATCTGGCAACTTTGAAAAATATATCCGTTATCATATTTCTTTTTTACCCACCCATAGCTTAGAGTTTGAACGGTCTATCTACGGAAAACTTGAAAAAAGTTCATGGATTAAAAGTTCATATCTAATAAGCTAAAAGTTGTTGCACTCCAATTTTTCCCATATATTCTATATAAATTTAGGTGAAAACGGCTTAAAACAACGGCAGTAGAATACCGAAGGAACAAAGGAGAGAAATTCACAAAAATCGAAGTCCAAAGACAGGGCAAAAACGAGAACACGGAAACAATGGGGCTAGAAACAAAAACAACGACGCAAGACAGACACAAAGCACAGAAACAGAAATCACAACATTCAGAACAAAGGCACTCACAGTGTGAACTCCAGTGAAACTGAGAGTGACATCAGGTGCTCCGGAAGGGTAAGCATGTACTGCTCTGTTAACATCACCCGTCACACTTTGAATGATTCAAACCGGGAAAATGTCATTTTCGGTAGTCAAATCCGGGAAGACGTGAATCTAGCTGAAAATGTCCACTTTCATTTGGGATACTGACACGTCATATCTTTCAATGATGCTATGGTCACGGCCATAGAATTTCTTGAGGGATGAAATTAACAAAGGTTGAACAAATCCCTGACTAAGCAGCTTTTGGGACGGTGTTTTTGCTCTGTTAAAAAAATCACTGTACAAACTACATGCTCGACAGTAACGAATCAACTGTGAAATGTACACTCCATAGGCTGGAGAGGTAGGTATATTGCTGCTAAGAAAGGGAAAGTTCACAATGGGGAAGTTAAAATCATCACCCTTGTCATATAGCTTAGATTTCAAACGTCCATCTTCGTCAATATACAATAAAAGATCTAGGTACGAAGCTGAAGTAGGTGTTTCAGTTGTTTCTTTAATTTCAAGCTCATTTGGATAGATCTGATGTAAATACTCCTTAAATTTAGGATTATTAAGAGAAAGTACATCGTCTATGTAGCGGAAGCTGAAATTAAAGGACTGGGCTAAATGTTTTAGTTTTCTTTGAATAAGCGTAAAAACGTGGCCTCGTACGAGTAAAGGAAAAGGTCAGCTAAAAGCGGCGCACAGTTTGTTCCCATGGGAACAAAAAAAAAGAGCATACTTTGATTTTCATTCTAGAAATGCTTAAAATGCTTAGAGCATGCTTAAAATGAGCATACTTTGACTTTAATTCTAGAAAAGAAACAACCATTTTATATACCAGATTTCAAGTTTGCATGAAGAGGTCGTCAATCATGTCAATTTATTTCAAACCTGTCTATCTACCTCAATATATGCCTCGTTTCATCATGTGTAAAACATAACCCAAAGAAAACCGAAAAATAAATATAAAGCCTACAAATCTCGTTCAATTTTGAAACATTCAGCTTAGAGAGTACCTGGATATTCTTCACTTTACATGATGACGTAACAAATACATGCGAAAACGAACTTGTCAAATAACAAAATTTCGAAGTTATTGTTAATTTATTTTACTGCATATGCACATTTCGACAACTTATGTCTCAATCCAAAATCTATTAAACCTACCAAATATTCCTGCATCCCCATCAGTAGCTTGTACTGTTCCAAAATCTGCATTTGCAGCTTGATTCAGACTTAAGGTGATTGTGTAAAACGTGTCATTAAAGGTTGGAACATTGTCATTTAGGTTGTTTACATCAATTGTAACAGTAGCAGAATCTGTAAGTTCACCATCGGTTATCGTTACTCCACAGCTAAAGGAACCCGCAAATCCAGTTACATCATAATCAACGTCTGTGGCAAGACTTATTCTGCCTGTTGCAGAATTGATTGCAAAATATCCAACGTTGTTTGTGCATGTCATAGAAAAGGTGTGATTATCACCAGCATCATCATCAGAGTAAATATAACCAGGATCTGTTAGAATGGTACCAGCCTATAAATAGAAATTACAATTAGCTAATTAATGTTAAAAGGGTATGTAAGTCTCTTCATGTGACTTAGAGAATTCACAATGAAATTGCAATTCGAAAACGTTTCCCGCCAAAATATGACGTATGAAGATCATGACATTCAAATGTTTGTTTCAAAGGTCATATATTCATGTTCAAAATATAACTTCCGGGAACAATTTATATACCTTGGGATAAAAACGGTGAATGAAAGGATATGGAGTAAATGTACATGAGACAAAGTCTCTACAAATACATGGTAAAACAAGCAAAGGAACAACGCTCTTATTGTTGTTCTTCATCTTGAAGTCACTATGCCTTTTTCCTGTTTACAAGTGTTAATTTTTGGGGTTTTATACATTCATAAATCAAATGTGAGTAAATTAATTTGTGATCTGATATTTCCTGAAGGAGTATGTAATTGCCATAAATTTGTTAAAAAAACATTCAACTTTGTATGTACTGCTTAATGATCGTCAACACTGGATTTTGTGGACCCATAAAAAGTACATGTCAAAGGACGACCTTATACTGTAAACCAACTGTAAACCAAGCTATTTATTTTCGCGACTTTCGTGTGCTTGAATATATCGCGAAAATAAATCACTGCGAAAAGTTCTTATCCTTATATAAATGCATTAACAGAAATAGAAGATCGCGAAAATTAGTCTCCGCGAACATCACCAGAAGGGACAAAACGCGAAATAAAGTATCCGCGAAAATAAGTTGGTTTACATTAACAAAATTTTACATCTTTGAACAAAGACAATTTTCATTCAGTAAAACCGATATGTTCAAAAAGGCTTCATATCATTGTTGACGTTATTTTCGTTTGCTACTCAAATCTCTCAAGAAACTTTTTTCAAAGAGAAAATTGTTCTGTATTTTTGCCACTGGAATTAATTGCTTTAACAATATTTATTCAACTTTCGATTGTCGGCATGGTTGATATGAGTAGCATTCAAAAATTCAGCTCACAATCACAATAGGTCAACTATAAATGAAGAAAATAATTAATGTTTTCAAGAAAAAGAATTTATTTATCTCCAACAGTGTTAGATTTGAAAAAAGGCTCATCAAACTTTTACATAATTTGGTTTGTTTACAAGTTTGATCTATTGAAGAAATTTAACTTTTTTTCTGAAATTTTAAGCTGATTTAAATTCATTGAGTTATAAGAATGGCTACGGCTTTGGTTTTAGTATTCTTATATACATAAAATATGCTGATAATGCTGCAATTGCACAAACCCCCTCAATTTCCGCTAAAAAATTACAGCACCGCATTAATCATAAAATGGGATTTTGAGGATATTTTTATGTCTTCAATTGTATCCATGCTTGATTAAGCACTTCGACATAATAATGACAGAACTGTATACAACAAACCTCAATAATGACCGAAGTGTAATTACACAAAACCTGTCTGGTTTGACATTTATATACAAAGGTTTGATCTCTAAATACCCAGGTTGATTTAAGACTTTTGTATACCACAGATTGGAGAAGGTGACAGTATTAATTGGAGAGGCTGGATTTGGTTAGATTTGTTTCTGTCTCCTCTGAAAACAAAGATTACTAATCAATCAGGCTTCATATGACAAAATTGTCAAAAATTTAACTGGTTAAACAGGCAAGTGCATGGTAGCTTTTTCAAATGTATAAACTAGGTATTTCCTTCATAAAAATCAAATTTAAATTTTCCACTGAACACATAAAATTACAAGCAGATGTAAAATGGTTACCATTACTTAATGAAATATGTCCTGGTATACATGACATTTAAAAAAAAATAATATATGAAACTAGAAGCGACACTGGAAATAGGTACTAGGACTTGTATCATTTAAGGAGAAAAGCGCTGGACTGTCACGGCAAATTAAACCTTCAACTTACTTTATTTGTAGTAAGCTGACCCTACGGTAACAGTTGAAATCATTTATTAGTAAATGCGTTCAGTTCTAGTGAATATGTCTTGTCTTTTTCGACGATTTTAGTTCAAAAGAAACAAAATGATATAATAGGTTGTTAACACTGAACCTTTTTGACAATTCAATTCGTCGATTTTTTGTATAGAGGTTACATATTTAAATCGTACAATCTTGATTTTGTTTCCTTTAATTTTAACTTTGAACCTTTCTCCTGTTTACTTGAAAAACATACAATAGTTAAAATAATACATACATTGCCTTCATCTACACTAAGAACATATGCCTTCTTTGTAAACACTGGAGCTTCATTTACGTTAATTACTGATATAGATAAATTCTGTGAGGCGGAGTCTTTAGAATCGCTGACAGTTATCGTAAAAACAATTGATGTACTCGTCAATCCTCCCTCAAAATTAATATTGTTTGTTGATGTCATGAACATTCCGGCTGTAAAAAAAGTGATAGAGTTATACTTGAAACATGTTTATCTTGTCAAAACTATACTTGTATTTAGCAACCCCTATTGTAGTGTATGAAATATGACAAATTTATTTACAAAAATTCCAACAACTTGTATGCGGTTTTAAATTTAAGAAGTGTCTTCTTGCAAAGCTCTTGTTTTCTTGATGTAAACACGACTGTTGAGATATTGAATGTCCAATCCGCATATCCGCATATTGCCTGATAATAATATTTGCTATTTTATTGAAAAACATTTTTTTGTGAAACTTTGTGATGTTTCTTTGTATTTAAGTATACTTGTGAATTTAAATTATAAGCAATTGCCTTTAATCAAAATATGAAGGATTGGTTACATTCCCTGAAGAAATACTCACACGAAGAATTGATTGCAAAGTAGGACATTCCATCTCCTGGTTCAGATGTCATACTGTAGGTGTGAGTGTCTGTCTCATCTTTGTCTTGTATGCTAACTTGGTATAAATTTAGACCAAGGTTGGAATTCTCTTGGACAACCAATGCAGATGTTAAAGGGAGGTTCATTATAATTGGAATATTATTTAAGTCTGAAATAGATCAAGATTAAAAAAAATTATTTAAATTATTTAAGGACTTTATGAAAAAACTACAGATCAGTGATCAACTTATTTCAATTTTCAACGATAACAGCAGGTACATCGACGACATCCTTACTATTGACAATCCCCAATTTTAGACAATGTTTACCTCGTATACCCACACATATACCCACAAGAACTGAAACTTAATAAAGCAAACAATGGTTCTAAATACTGCCCATTTCTCGATCTAACTATCATCGTTAACGTTGACTCTGGTAAAATAAAAACTGAAATTTATGATAAAAGGAGTGATTTTTATTTTACTATTACTAATTTCCCCTTTCTTGATGGTGACGTTCCTGTAGCTCCATCATATGGGGTGTATATATCTCAACTAGTACGATTCGCATGCGTCTGTTCTACTCTTGACGAATTTAATGAACGTAACTTTACTTCACATCCAAACTTTTACAACAAGTAACAGAATTAATAAATTGATAAACACATTTAAGAAGTTTTATAGAAGGTATGAAGATATGATTTCTAAATATGATGCGACACGCAAACAGCTTATTAGTAAGGTCATTTCTCACCCTCGTTTTTCTGGAAATGTTGTTAAAAATGTCAATAACTGATAAAAAATAAAAAAATTGATTTGTATTGTATATCGCGACAATGTTTTATCAGCAGACTAGGCTCTTTGAGCTAGCCGGGAGTTTAGCGGCGAGCACTCTTCGACCCATCTTTCTAAATAACGTTTTGTCTTTTTCTTTCCTTCTCAAGATTTTGGTCTTGGAGTTAGTAGTCGACCTGTATTTGGTTTTATTTGTATGTTTATTATACTATAGGGATAGAGAAAGGTGAGGTTTGGGTACCCATAAACCGGTTTAACTCTACCGCTAGCTCTTGCTAGTGCCGGTACCAAATCCGGCTATTCTAAGTTCCTATCGTTGTCCATGTTTGTCTTTTGTCATATTTTTTTCTTGTGTGGTTCCCTGGGGGATTGTGGCGTGTGATTGTGGTTTTCGGCCATTGTAAGTGTTTCCTGATATCTTTTCTACATTAAAAAGGGATCTAACGAACTCATTTATAATGACAAAACGACAAAACTTCGGTAAAGAACATAATTGCAAAGTTACTGTAAATTTAATATCTGCAGATGGCAATTTCGACCACTTATGGAGGAAACAACTACAGATAAACTTAGGGTTGAAGAGGGTATATTCAACCAAAGTGCTTTTAATTTGGTACTGGCATGAAAATTGTACTATTGTTTTTACAATGTTGAAAAATGTAATATTCTTAAAAGTATCTCATTCGTGCATGTCATTATACTTAGCTGGTACTTTTATCAACTTTCAACTCTTTCGGATTAAATGATATTCGACTATCTTTTTGAGATCAAGCCGGTTGTACTCAAATACAGTCGATGAACCAAGATTTGTTCAATTACTAACTAAATACTTATTTACTTTAAATAAAATTCCCAGATGTCAATTTTGGCACCCTGTGTTGCTAAAATTGAAGACCAATTACAAAAAGATGTAAAAAGAACAAATTATTTCGAAATGCACAAATCATACAAAAATAAATATGCAAGCAGATTATTAGAAATATCATTCTACACTCAAGGACAAAAACACCCCATTGAAGACACAAAATACAGATTAATATTATATTTTTTACTTTCAATAGCGTAATATGCATACATTTGAAGTAAACAGATATCTGTGTAAAGAAACTCTATTTGGATCTAAAAAAAGGTAACAAAATAAATATACCTTAGTTTGTACAATCAAATATCTTTGACAAGCTTACCCTTCCGGAGCACCTGATGTCACTCCCGGTTTTCATGGGAGTTCACACTATGAGTGCCTTAGTTCTTAATGTTATCTTTTTATTTCCGTGCATTGTAGCTGTCTCACGTCCTTGTTTTGTCTTTGTTTTTATCTGTTTCCGTTTCTGCCATGTCTTTGGACTTCGATTTTTGTAGTCATCGCTTCCCTTGTTCCTTCGGTATTCTACTGCCGTTGTTTTGACCAGAAGATAATTATTCGTCTGCTGTTTAAACAATAAAATCCCAACCTGTCAAGCAAAATTACAAAAACATATGTAGTAGCCAACCTATCACGTGTTGTTCTTCACTTGTGATATGCAATGTAAAGACCTGGACTTGGTGTTTTTTGTTGTGATGTAATTTTTGTTGTGTAGTTAATGACCTGTCAGCTGCCATAACCATCCTGCGACGTATAGTTCATGGCTTGCCGCTGACTTCCCATCTAAGATACAATGTCCATAACCTGTGTATAGCCTTACCTGTTATATGTATTGTCAATGATCTTGGACCTGTTGTTGATTTCCCGTCTGTGATGGTAACATAGCAATCATAACCTGCAACAGTCTCTCCGGTGATATCTCTTTGCAGTAGTATCTGTCCCGCTAAAAGAAACAAAGGGCAAAATATAAAACATATGAATGACAACTTATGCTCTCTATATATTTTAGTTATGGTGTACTTGTTGTTGAGAAAATTTCTAATTGTGTGTATTCTATCATAATTTCAAATTTTGGCATTTATATTTTTTGTAATTTCCAAATGTTTTTCTTACCATCTGTTTATTGATCCCACATCTCATTATTTTAAAATGCCAAGTTTTCTTATATTTGACTTGATGAGTGCCCTGTGTTTGTCTATATGTTGTAGTTATCCACCAGCTAAACACACTAGTGCTTTTGTCGGGCAACGAATGACAGTGATTGTAAGATCACTTTGCCAGTTTGATATATGTTTGTCGACGTTCCGCATCCATGACCACAAAAGATATGGATGTAGAGTTGTTCGACACTTAGCAAAGAATTCCACTCAAACCTGTAATAGTGGCGGTCTTGAACTTACTATTAGGTATGAGCAAAGCTCATTGTTCAGGCCTCATGGTGACTTCTAGATGAAGAACAACTATAAGAGCATTGTTCCTTTGCTTTATTCTACTATGTATTTGTAGAGACTTTGTCTCATGTACATTTACTCCATACCCTGCCATTGTTTATGATTAAGAATTTGTGGTATAAAAAGAGACAAAGTAAACCAATATAATTATACTGTTATAAATGCATAATATAAATGTTAGATTTTAATGTGCACATTATTTGCATAGCTTTAAACACAAAAAAAAATCAATAAAATATGACAAATATGTACTACTCATGGTGAATTCAAGATGAAGAACAACAATGAAAGTGTTGTTCCATTTGCTAATTTTTTCCATGTATTTATATTGATTTTGTCCCTTGTACAGTTACTTCATATCCCAATATTTGTTCTAATTAAATTCTTACAGACCAAGAGAAGACCTATAAAGGATTCAACAGGAGCAACTGTATGGTCGTCATCAAGTAAGAGTAGGACCGTTCCACAATTAAGTAAGTCAACATAGTCCTAATATTGAAGTTTTTCAAATACAAAGTTATAATACTCGCATTGAGGAATCACTATTGTGAAACGGAGGAGTTTCCTATTATTGGGTATCAGTATGGGAGTCAGGTATGCATATTATGACCAGCAATCCTTTCAAGCACGAGCGGTCAAGTGATTTTTAAGGAATAATGGTGCAAATATGATATTTTAGCTGAAAATAGTCAAAGTCCCAACCAACATTCATATGACAGTACAGTATGCACATCATAACTAACAATCTTATCAAATATAAAACCAATCCCATAAGAGGTTTCAGAGTAGTTGCACTAACAAAACCAAGACTGACGGTTTGACTGACTGACGGATGGACCGGACCCATCGCTACTCCCTTGTGTGGTGTATAATGACTATGAAAGACATGTTTTGCATTTTCATAAAACTTTAAGCTTTGACTTGAAATTTATTAGTATTACTTTACAAACATGTCAAAATTGACAAAATTTAAAATTTTCATGCAGTACAATTTGCCAATTAAAATTAGATGTGCTGCTTTTCTTGAATATCATTAATTAGCATTCAATATTCAATAATTAAACAAGAAAACCGACTTCTTTCATTTTTTTACATTCCATTTACTGTTAGTATTGCCATGTCACGCCGAAGATTATATTAAAATTGCTATTGAAAAATATTCCCTGCCAAAGCATGACATCTATTTGTTTGTAACATCATAATTTTTTGTTAAAGTAGTTCGAGCCTTATAAAAACATAACACAGAACTTTTTTATTTTAAGATATTTTGTAGGTCTTAACTCATGTGGGCCAGAAATATAATAAAATGATATGTCATCGATCACCTTTTCCTGTTATCAAGCTTTAAAAAATAGTATTTTTCAGCAATATTTTCAAAGAATATAGCGAACCATGATAAAATGCTTATAGTTTTGCTTTCATGTGAAATAAATATCAGATTATTTCTTTTAAATATTTAAGAGATATGCACTTCAGCTGTCTGTTGAGCTGAGAAAATCTTTATGTCATCGTTTGATTAAAAAAGATATTTTATATACTGTACAACATGGATAATATTTACTGCAAAGGGGAGATAATTGGCGGGAAAGTTATTGAAATAATTGTGTCAATTTATTACGATGTCACAATGAAAAGGCTGACAAAAGATCATTCCGGCTGAAAAATCAAGTCAATTCCGCATCTGACTCGATTTTCAACATGCGCCAATCGAATACGCTGTGTTTCAGTGTTGATCTATATTAAATTTGCAACGTTAGGGTACTTTTGAGGTACCAAGAAATTAAATAAATGAACGAAAAGGACGGGCAATACTGGGATTGACCGTGAATCCTGGCCTAAATGTATTTAAATCTTAACATACTTATTTATCATCAGGGTCAAATTCATGAAGCAGTTACATAATTTGTAACTTGGCTTTATATTATAAATTGTAATTTGAACAAAACTTACGATTTGATCGAGCCGAAAAACAACTTTTTATAGCTTGTATTTTAAGGGAGTACGAGCCTCAGATTTCAGAAGCATTCTATATCCTCGGGTTTTATCCATTCAAACAGTGCTAAAATTTCTTGCACATGGATCACATTTTCTTGGTCATAAGTCACTTTAAAATACCTAAAATAGACTGTGTATAAAATTTCATCAACTTCCAATTATAATTTCATGTATTTAAAGGCCTATAAACATCTTATGCAAATTGAAGGAAAACTCTAGAGAGATCTGTTTCCCGCCAAAATTTTGACGTCCTATATCTCAAAAATTCCTACATGGATTTTCAAATTTTTTTGCTCAAGTTGTTCCATTAGATGTGCTCTTCAAGACAAAAGGTCAGAATTTCAATTCTAATTACAAAATTTTTGAGACTCGTACTCCCTTAAAGCTCTATGAGACAATTTTTACTTCTGAGTTTATAAAGTTCCCATATAAAGTGCAAACAAATAGTTTATAAACTTACAATCATAAATTCTAAATGCTGAAGTGGCTGTTGGATCAGATGGAGATGTACATGACATGGTATAATTAACCTGGTCGTTTTCGTTGTCGGTGTATGTCACATCAAACACAATAAGTCCTATATAAGATGTTCTGCCAGATATCACCGTGGTATCTGAAAAAAGAATGGATAAAAATTCAAAGAAATAAATTTTCATGAATAGTGTTTATCCTGCACAAGTTACTTGTTGGGACAAAGACAAAAGCCCTTATCACGCACTTATAGATGAATATAGTACCTCGAACCATCCAATCATTTTTACAACGATCCCCTGAATTCCGGGACCATTGCAGTCGACAATTTTTCCGGTGATTTCCACCTGATTTGTCTCTCTGTCTCATGGACTACGGCTCTTGATAACTATTTCCGTTGGTTTTGCTATTACCCCCATATATAATATAGTTTTTTAGTGGTACAGAACGACAGCAAGTTTATGATTCACCGAGACATAACTATATTCGGCGGGTACATGGAAATAATTGAGATCGAGTTAACCATGAACTTACAATTGTTGAATAGCCAGTAAATAAGTGACTTATAAAAATTCGACTTACACCTAGTGAAAAAGAATTTAAAATGTGGTTAAAAACTGTTTCCCTTCATTCATAAAGGGCTACGCCGAGCGCAGCATGATACAACCGCAGCATGTCGACCAACGAAATTTAAACAAGTGTCATTTAAAAGTGAAAGTGGACACAGTTGACAGCTTGACATAGTAACTTGATGGACACAATAAGATGCTTGACACAGTAATGAGCTGGACGCAAACTAGGGAACATTAAAATTAGCCTTTCTGATCATTAAAAGCATGGAAATTGTAAGAGTTACGCTAAATCTGTTTACATACTTCTCACAGCTTACATCAAGATGAATTAAAAGAAAAAAAAAGTCATTGAATTCTGACTAAAAATAACGATTTTACATATTTTCAAAAATGGCAATTTCGGCCCCTTTGACCCCTAAAAGTTCAGAAACGGTAAGAGATACCCCAAATCTATTGGTATGCCGCAGAAAACTGACAACAAGAGAAATCTAAAGAAAAAATTCTCATCGAAATCAGACGAAAAATAAAAAATTCAGGTTATCTGCATATTTGTAATTTGGACCCCGCTTTTGCCCCTTATATCTCCAAAAGGGAACAAGTTATGAAAAATCTAATAGTTAAGTTCTATATTAATTTTTCATAAGGAATCAATTAAAAAAGCTGCATCAAAATAGGACTAGAAAAAAATAAAATTTTTGAGAACCGCCCCTTTTGGACCCCATTTATCTCATGAACGGTACATGCGACATTAAATCCATTGCATAATACTGATTGGAAATTTCCTCAGTAATCAAATGAAAGAAACCCCATAGAAATCTGAAAAAAAAAAAAAACAATTCTACAGCCAAATATGTGAAAACACACAATTTTGCCCTTTTTAGTCTCCTTTTTAAAAACGGGAGGGCCACATTGTCCAAAGGCACTGGATAGGGTTACACAGATATGTAATAATAACGGAAAATTATTGTTACACAAAAAAATAATATCCAAAGTACATTACCGGGTACGGGACCGATATTTTCCGTGTGTGACAATAACATCATAATTATTGTTACACATCTTATTGTTACAATAACAATTTTGCATCTGATTATAAACATAAGATTTAAAAAAATAATAATAGAATTAAACCAAATATATTCATTTTGATGTCCTATAAATATTGAAAATGAAATAAAAAAGGGGGATAATTCTGCCTTGAAGGCACATCAACTCTATACTCCATACTGTAAAATGAGTTAATGAATGTTCACCGGGCTATTTTCTGATCGGATTGACATTCGTGATGGAGGATGACACAAGTGTTTGTGAATTTTGCGTCGGGATGATGGTTGCCGCGTATGCCGTAGAAAATAAATGAACAAAGTGCTGGCAGTTTTTTTTCATGTATATATTGCATTGCAATACTTTGCTTATTGAAATATTAAAATAATAAGTTTTTTATTTTATGATTTTACATAAATATTTGAGAATCTCCATTTCTCATTTAAATTCAAACCTTTATTCTTGAGTAAGCAAAATCGTTTGTGTATCAAAAATGTGTAATAATAACATGGACGCTTATTGTTACACACAGGAAATATCAGTTCCGCATTCAGGATTGCACTCCGAATATTATTATTTTGTGTAACAATAATGTTCCGTTATTATTACATATCTGTGTAACCGTATCCAGTGCCATGTCCGAAACCCATCCACACCTTCTTGTTTTGCAAAGAAACATTGTGTTAAAATTCATAAGGATTGATCAATTTGAACTTAAGTTATTGACCAAAAACAAAAGTGTCTACAGACAACGACGCCGACGACGACAGCACTATACCATAATACGACCTCAAATTCTTGCAGTCGTATTAAAAACCCGATAAAAATGTGAAAATGCTGACGTGCAATCCCATTCATCAATGAAAGTGGTAACTGAAAAGTACCCAAATAGTCATTACAGTGTTTTTTTTTATTGCCAGTTAATATTTTTTGTTCTATTCACCAGTTAATGGCACTTTCTAAAAATGTAATAAAATATGCTTTTAATGATTATGAATTATATAGGAAATTATGGAAGAGTTACAGCATAACATATATATATATATGTGTCAAGTTGTCAAACGGCATTGCTTGAACATTGCTTTTATTATTCTCATGTACAAAATAGACTTAGCCGAATGAATATAGTGATGTTACTTACTCTGAAGGTTGGTAAACACGGGAGGCTGATTACGGGTTACATACATAAAGTATATGCTTGAATCAGAGCGCCTGCCATCGGTACACCATATATTTATCCTGTATGCTCTTTGAGTGTCGTATACTAAATTTGGTTTGGATTGTAGAATAATATCGTATTCTAAAACATATAAAATAGAAAGTAACAGTACATAGACTTGATATAAAACATAATATGAGGATTAGAAATTACGGAACATGCTTGTATAATGTACCGTTCCGTGTCGTAATGATAATATTTTTGTAAAAGCTCGTTCATTTCTTTAGTTTTAAAATGTAAACAGTTCATTACAACTTTGTTTCGTCTTTGTAGTCTTATTTTTTTATATTCATTAAAATGTATTATCGCTACACAAAATTCGAATGCATCGTGATTTACCCTGTCTTCCGTTCATCCCTACTAACCCTACACTTTAAAGGTGCAAAGGTTTGTCCTCACAACTACCACCCAGTTTAATGCTAGGACATATCTAAGATATGGATAGGATTATGCTTGTAGTTGGTGAATTTTTGTTAGAAAAATACATTGTCCAACTTTCAAAGTGAATAGACATAGTAATATATTAGTATGACTTTTCCGTGGTACTCCGTCTGTATATTTCTTCTGTTGAGAATTTTTGTTTTTGTTTTTTGTTGTTTTTTGTTTTTTTTTTGCAGATGAAAAACTGTATCGATAAAAGATGTGCTTGCTATAAAGGTTTTGATTTTAATGCATTGTTACCAAAAGTATTGATTGTTGAACTTAATTATTTTGGGTGAATTAGTCAAAGAATGTACAATGGTAGTCTTTAATTCTTCCTACAATTTTTCTACTTGGAGGTTTATATTTTCCATATCAATTGTCCTATAAAAACTAGGCATGAAAACAGGATTTTTTATTTCAGTGCATCATTTACAAAAATAAGGATTCTTCAATTTAGTCAAATTGATTTGCTTCAACATGTGCATGTATCTTAAGGGGCATCATTATAATATTAATAAATTGGTGTTTTTATGATGACCTCGTTATATGTCTAAGAACACCGGGTGCACATCGCTAATCCGACGCTCATTAGTCCGACACTCATTATTCCGACACTTATAAGTCCGACACTCATTAGTCCGACACATGAGCTCCCATAACAATTAATGAAAAGGACCACATTTTTAAGCAACAACATATTTAACGGCTATGGAGTGCGTTTGGTACCATTTAGCTTCTCGCTTTTGCAGACAATCAATGAACCGAGATAGCAAAAGTAGTTTAGATAAAAATTAAAATAGAGTAAATCATATGAAACTAACTCTCTGCAAACACATGGTAGAACCAAGCAATGGGACAACGTTTATAGTGTTGTTAATCTGGATGTCGACATGAGGTTTTAAACAATGAGCTTTGCTGATTCCCCATAGTAATCCAAGACGACCACTTGCAGCGGTTTAAGCGAATTCATTATCATATGTCGAAAAACGCATACGACGTATTTTTTAAAAAAAATTTTGGGGAGGGGTGGGGGGGGGTTGTTGTCAAGGGTGCGGGATCGTCAACAAACATACCAAAATTGGCAAAGCGTTCTTACAGTCTCCCGACGAAAAGACTATCAAAAGACAATCACCACTTATAAACAACCACAACCACAGGACACTCATCGAGTTAATTGCAAAAAGTGTGGCATTATAAAATAGTCAAATGTGGGGACTATAAACAGGTGGTCAGAATGATATTTGGAAATAAGTAAAGCAAAACGTCAAAATTTGAAGGTATGGTTATAGAATATGCATACCAGGAAATTCCGCTTAATTGTTTAACCAGTATGTAGATACTGTTGTTCTGGCCAGTTGATGATCTCAAATTGGAAAACAAACTTGGTAATTTGCCAAAGACTATAACTACGTTTATTATATGACTGATTATTCTGTTTAAATTTCATTGGCTAAAGTCTTAGCAACCACTTTTGACAAAACATCATAATCACCTATGAAAAGTAGGTCAAGTTAATATAACATTCCGACAGCTGGCAATGTGCCAATACTATATTTAGCATAGGACATCGTAACTTTCCAACAGCTTGCAAGGAGCCAAAAGTAAATTTAGCTCAGGTAAATGTCAAGTTTTAATAGTTTGTAGACCAACTCTCTACAGTATATAGTAGCTTCGCATATTGACATTAAATGTCAAAACTTTATTTTTGTTGTGTCTTATACCTGGAGAAAAAATGTTTTAACATTAGCTAAATCATTTCTTATATATAAATTGGAATTCAAAGAAACAAAAAATATTCAAATAAAATATGTCATATAATAAAACAATGAATGACTTCCAGTTCAATTAATATAAGGATCTATCATTCCAAGAGGAATGATATTGACCTCGGCTATAGCCTCGGTAAATATCATTTCTCTTGGAATGATAGATCCTTATATTAACCTCAATGGAAGTTATTGATTGCATAATATAGACTCCTAGAATTCCGATAGAGTATTTTGATACATATATTATATTGCTCACCTTGTCAAGGAGCCATGTCACTTTGCGTCCGGTGTCGTCTTCGTTATTTTTTTTAATTAATATACTTAGTACTTGATTTGATCCAATGTGTTACTGTAAGCTATTGTTATCACACATTGCGTTGGTCGTCCGTCCGTCTGTAATCCGTTATCTTTTCACACTTTAATAATCTACCCGAAAATACTTGACCAGATTTAACCAATTTTAAAGAAATATTGCATGGAATGTCCTGTACACGGATGTCTTATTCGTCCCGATCCAATAAAAACATGACCGCCAGCGCAGAAAATAGCTTAACAAACTTAGTAGTGAGTCTTCCAGCCTGCGTAATAACAAAACATATTCTAAGTTCCGTCAAACAGGAAGTGGGTACTTTTATACTGTAAAGGTTCCCATACTGATATCCATATTGAATTGCAGAAGACCTGGATATGTGGTTTCTGAGAAAAATATGACAAATTATCAGCAAAAAATATTCTATGTTCCGTCAAACAGGATGTGGGTATGCGAGAGATCCGAAACTCTGTAACGCGGTTAAGGTCCCCATACTGACACTCCATGCCAAATTGAAGAAAATTCCGATACACGGTTCCTGAGAAAAATGTGACACAATTTTTTGTGACGCCGACGCAAGACGACGGATGGTGATCCCTATATGTCTTCACTTCCCACCAGAATATAAACACGCGTTAACACAGGCGACACTATAATTAAAAACCGAAGTCATTGAAAATTTAGTTTCTGCATATGCGCATTTCGACAACTAAAGGATCCTATGAGAAAATCGTTTTTCTAATCAGTACTGAAACCGCTCTTCAAAGCGTATTCAACCTTACTTTACAGGAATTATGTTTGGGTTTGGGAATTAATTCACAATTGCCAATTTCATTCTGACATGGCCACCAGCACAGAACAAAATTTAACAATAGATTCTGTGGAAAATTATTACCGGTAGACCAAAACGAATAAGAAACCATTTTGGTTCTTGAAAATCAGTTAAGCTGTTCTCAAAGAGAGGTTCTTATAAGAAAGTTTTACGACGGTTGAAGAGAAGTAATGTGATGACAAAAGCAGTTAGCTCTGACTATAGCCATATGAGCTACTGCAGGACAAAACATATGCAACATTTTGCTTAAATCACTTGTCAGAAGTAGCCAATAAAATGCTAAAACTGCACCCTATATTGTATTTTGTTTCAAAAGTTGTGGAAATGACTTAGTGGGGCTGACTTTGATGTAATAAGAAGTGTCGGACTAATGAGTGTCGGACCAATAAGTGTCGGACCAATAAGTGTCGGACTAATGAGTGTCGAACCAATAAGTGTCGGACTAATGAGTGTCGGACCAATAAGTGTCGCACTAATGAGTGTCGGACTAATGAGATAACCCCTGTAATAATACCGCTGTTCCGGATCGATACATCTTCCAAGGGTTTATTATACACTAAGAACATATTATAAAAGCAGAATATAAAACGTAATTCTTAAACTGAAAAAAAAAAAAAAAAAAAAAAAAAAAAAAAAAAAAAAAAAAAAAAAACAACCATATCCATCCTTTCAACTAACCGGAAACATAATGAAAATATGATAAAAACACCCTTTTCTTACAATCTTTATGAACCATATGGCAACGGAAATTACAAATGAACTCTAAAAATATGCAATATTTCTGTGGCAGCCATCTCTCCTATTGATTACCGATACTGTACGTAACCAAAATGTGATGCTGTTTGGGGCTCCAACAGTGCTAAAAATAAGATATGTGAATATGAAAAGGAAGGAAATTGGGTAAATGTCAAGGAGACAATATCCCATCTCCAGGTTAAAAAGACCCAAAACAAAGCATCTAGGAAATACATTGAAATTGAGGCAATACAAATTGACACAAAAGAGCAATACTTACAAGCAGGTCCTATGAATTTACTGACCAGATATATAGCGGACTTTGCAAATTGCGTCAATATTGAATAATCATACATTTTCATTCGTTTTTAGGCATGTGCAGCGAGGCATTTCTCAAATTCCCAAACAATATACATGTAAACTGAAGAACACAAGTTTTAGACTGTTTTGCCTTTTATAATGTTTAACCTCATAAAGGTACTGCTATAATGCCCTGTTCTTTCATATTTCCTATGTTTGGGTTCTAGTGCTGCTGATGAGAAATTAATTACCGAAATGGTCATACAGCTAATACAGCTAATGTCAAGGAGACAACATCCCATATCCAGATTAAAACGACCCAAAACAAAGCATCTAGGGGTCACCGTACGGTCTTCAACACATTGAGGAACCTCACACCATATAGCAAGCCCTAAATGGCCCCAAAAAGGAAAAAAAAGTGAATTAATCAATGGAAACAAACCACATCCAATTACCCAAATATCAAGAAACTAAAATTTTATAAGAAGACACGGACAAGCCAATCACCAACATATTCCTGACTTGGGACAGGCGCAAAAATTGCGGTGGGGTTAAACTCGTTTTCTTTGATCCAAACCCTCCCCCTGTGCGTGGTGAATGGCTAAAAAATAAATACACAAAAAGTAAAAATCAAACTAGAAAAAGTCCAACTTATCAAGACGAGTACCCTTACAATGAAGTACATAAAACATGAAGACAATACACACAGGTACTGTCCAGACAAATGCTCGCAGTTACTTACAACTAGCTAAGGACATAATTTTTCGTTGACTATAATATCAAGCCTTACATATGAAATATCAATTGAAATACTACTTGCAATCAGGAATGTTGATATAAATTTGGAACAAAGTTAAAATAATGATGAGTTTTGTGATTTAAGCTAGTAGACCTAGGTAAAGGGACATAACTCTTAAAAATCATGTTTATGATTGTTTAGATCATTTTCATACATATATTCTAAGCTTCTAAGTAACACAGATGATTTTTATTCTTTTCACATAAATGTTTAAAAAGCATCGATGGAACTGACTTTTTCAAACCACTAACTGATTTAAACAGTTATTACCCTTAACTTAGGCCCACTACCTTAAGTTTAAATTTCTAAAAGAAATGAGTAGAAAGAAGGCCAGCAAAAATGCTGTGACACCTTTAACTCACGTAGTAGCATCAATCATATGTGGATACTCAAAAACTCTAAAGATCTTCTGAACAACTTGAAAACCCGGTCACTTTCTAAGATCCACTCGTTGAAAACATTCGATTTTTCTACACTCTATACTACTCTTCCCCATTCAAAATTGAAAAGTCGTTTGATTGATCTTATCAAGAACGCATTTACTTACAAAAAAGGACAGAGCTTTAAATATGTAGTCTTAGCATATACATCTACATATTTTACTTACAAAGTACCAAAGGGTAACACACGATACTACACTGAAGAACAGATGATCAGCATGCTGGAATTTCTCATTGACAACATATTTGTCCAGTTCGGGGGCAAGATATTCCAACAGACAGTCGGCATTCCAATGGGAACGAATTGTGCTCCTCTCTTAGCCGACCTGTTTTTGTTCACTTAGGAAACATAATTTTTGCAAAATTTGGTCAAACAAAATAAAATTAAAGAGGCTAGATCCTTTAATTACTCATACAGATATACTGATGATGTCTTAATCGCTTAATAATAGTAATTTTGCCGGCTATATTCCATTAAAATATCCCCAGAACGTGAAATAAAGGAGACTACAGACACTGACCATTCTGTTTCGTTTTTAGATTTTCTTTTGGAGTTTGACGACAGTGGTAACCTCAGCACACGAATTTATGACAAAAGAAACGATTTCAATTTTGATATTGTTAACTTTCGACACCTCGACAGTAGTATTCCGTCTTCCCCATCGTACGGAGTATATATTTCTCAATTAATCCGTTACGCTAGAGAATGTAGTCACTATGAAGATTTTTTTAAAACGACACAGATGTTTAATTCGTAAACTTTTAAACCAGGGCTTCGAGAAATGCAGATTAATAGTTTTTCTGAAGAAATTTATTGGACGATATCCAGATTTGGTTGATAAATATTCAATTCCTATTTCCAATTTTATTGAAGACAGTTTTGTTTAAGTTTTGGCTTCTTCCTTGATTTTTCTCTTTTTACAACTTTAGTGTGATTTGTGCACCGAGCGACAAAAACATTTTACCTGTATGATACTAGGCTTGTACATCGAACGACAAAAACATTTTACCTATTAGAGAAAAATTCTACGTTTTGACAGGAGGCACACCACTAATTCGGCCTCCCTTGACTCGTATGTTAAATTCCGGGATTTCAAAATTCACATAATATAGAAATTAATTTTCCCAGGTGCGGGAACTTGTTTTTCCGTTAACAGATCACCAACACGATAAAATAAATACATTTGAACTATATGTTGTATGTCAAAAAAGAAAATAAAATTGAATTGAAACGTAATGGTTAATTTTGTACATAGCCGCAACAGAGAATTTTCGGTATTTGGTCGTATTTCATTCGATCCGTTCTAGCTTTTTATGCAGCTTAATCATGTTTAATCATGTTTTGTCAACTGTTCTTTGCTCTCCGTCATTCATCTAGAAATATGATCTTGCTGATTATAACATGTATCAATTGGCTGGAGTAACTACAAATTAAAAGGCACTATTTTTATAGTACTATCTTCGAGGTCTGTCAAACATTGGCGTATTGAAATAGTGTAATGCCCCCTGACAATATTATGGCTTTGACATTTAACACAATCTGTCATGGTTATTGGAAATTTAACCATGGGCTGGGCCTTTATATTCGAATTTAACCCAGAGCGTTAGCGAGGGGTTAAATTTACGAATATAAAGGCCCAGCCCATGGTAAAATGACAATAACCATATACCTGCCATGAATTATTTCGATTCTGATATGACAGAAAATGGAGTTTTCCATTCTGAAGCGACCTGAGAGAAGGCGGATTTCCCGTCTCCATTGCTGTTTGTGTCTATGACGTCACAATACACAATCTGACGTTTTCAAACAGATGCAAGTTCAAAATTCAAATCGAAAGCAAAAACAATACACATTTACTTGTCTGAATGGCATGATTTAGTTAAAAACTGTTCTTAACCTTTATTTCCTTCATAAAGAAAGACGAACAAAATAAAAAACATTGTCGTTTTTTATCCCGTTTGCTCATTTTCCGATACCATTTGCGCATGTGCGAAATAAATTGTTATCGAGTATTACACTGGTTGACGATTTACAGGAGAATATGACAGAAAATGGAGTTTTCCATTCTGAAGCTACCTAAGAGAAGGCCGGATTTCCCGTCTCCATTGCTGTTTGTGTCTATGACGTCACAAAACACAATCTGACGTTTTCAAACAGATGCAAGTTCAAAAATCAAATCGAAAGCAAAAACAATACACATTCACTTGTCTGAATGACATGATTTAGTTAAAAACTGTTCTTAACCTTTATTTCCTTCATAAAGAAAGACGAACAAAATAAAAAACATTGTCGTTTTTCATCCCGTTTGCTCATTTTCCGATACCATTTGCGCATGTGCGAAATATATTGTTATCGAGTATTATACTGATTGACGATTTACAGGAGCCATGTTAGAATTTGTATTTCATGTATTTCAAAGTAACCTATAACAAAGAAAACATGATCCATGTGCAAAAATATTTACCCCTGTTTGAATGGATATTACTCATCGCAGAAATTAATTAATAGATAGAATGAACTATAGGTCAAGGAGTGGATTTAACGAGTAATTCCTGTATTAATCTTTGTAAGTTATGACATGTTAGAGTATTTTTAGCCGAGAGGTGTGTGAAATTAACAGTTATTTTACTGTGCAGTCACGCTTAGTATTGTGTGTATTAGATGACCAAAAGTCATGCTATGCTCAAACCATTCTTCTTTTAGAAATATTTTTATATAGAATGTACATCAACAGGGGAGGTAACTCGCTTATATTTATATAGAAACTATATGGAATTTAAATTCTATCATAATCTTAACAACAAAACTTTTGAAAAAAAAATTCTTTTTTTGTTTATGAATTTGCTTGACAACAGACATTAAGATGAAACCAAATTTCTGAAGGTAAAATTTCACGAGTGCCGCGTGCATCCCTATAGCATATTTTTTTAAAATTTTAATATGAAACTGTATTGAAATGTTCAAACATTTAATATCAGTTTGACTTATGAGTAGTTTATCTTTCTCTGTTTATCATATAACAGAACTCTAAAAGGAAATATGTCTTTTAAGTCATTGCAATTTCAACATTTCTGCAATTTGTTCGTTCCATAGGATTCCTATTATTTAACAATATAATTGTCATAAGTTTTAAGACATAAATTCACGCACAAAAAAAAGAGATTTCACATATTTGCGTGTTCGAGCACTAGTAGTTTGGGTGTTTAATCTAATGCTAAAATTTACACAACAGTCGATCACGGCTGTACGTATACGTGAGTATCAGTTTAAAAAAGTCGCATAAAGTTTGAGATATCTTATTTTTTATGCATCCCATGGGATAATATTGTTCTAGGTTTTGATTTTTTGCGATCTGTCGATGTTCACATGTATCAGTTTAATTCATACCGTTTTGATTTGCAGTTGGTTTGATGAATAAAATTGTCGTAGATGCAGGAACTGTTGATGAAACATTACAAAACACGACCTGGTTAGTTGGATCTGTTATAGTAAATGTATAGAGAGTTGTCTCAAGTTCGGTATCTTCAGAAACATCGTGCGCAAATGGTAACCCATTTATAACAGGAGGCTGAAATATATAAATCAGTATTTTAAGTTTTGGTTACTCCTTATTCATATACTTAAGGTACAAGAATTAGGGGTTTAAACGTACAAGATTGTGCTATTTTTTCAACTTCACCTTTCTTGATATCAATATACCTACCTCTCTATATGGCATGTAAATTTCACAGTCGAGGCGTTACTGTCGAGAATGTAGGCAATATTGACAATGATGTTTTGAATAAAACGAAACACTTTCCAAAAAGCTGCTGAGTCAGGGATTTCTGCATCATTTTTTATTTTCGTCCCTCAAGACCGTCACTATAACATCATTGAAAGAGCGGTTTTGACTTAACCTGGATTGACCCGCTGACAATGTTACGGGTGTCGTATATATAGTAGGACATGCTTAAGCTTACGAGGAGCACCTGATGTCACTCTCGGTGTTATGGGACTTCACACAGTTTAAATAGTTTTAAATATTGTTTCTTATTTTTCATGTTTTGTGACTATCTCATGTATTTGATTTTCTGTATTTTCGTTTTTGGTATATCTCTCGACTTTTTTTTGCATAATTTATCAACAACACGTTGGCGAACGTCGTGAAATTTTTAACATGTTCAAAATTTTTCGACGCACCAAACGATCAACAACGCACGCCAACGTGTGTCGACGTGTTTGTAACGTGTTAAGACATACCTCTAACTTATACAATGCACACCAGCAGGTTCGAAAATATTTTCACACGTCGGCACACATTGGCGCTGTGCGTTATAGTGTGACAGGGCCATATTGATGAGAAAAAGAAAATAAATATATAATTAAAATCCATATTAAAAATAGACTTTTGTGTAGACTTAAATGTTAATGTTTAAGCTGTTTATCGAGTAAATCGAAAATGACCAATGAAAATTTTGACATCTTTGGTTGCATATATTTCTAATTGGGTTTCTTTCATCAGAAGACATTTATATACTTCGGTATTTTGTTATCTATATACATTTATGTATTCTCTCAATTTTTATAATGTTACGAGGGAGTACTGTTCTGTTTCTCCGATGTAAATACAATTTCCCATGGTAATACTTTTAATTTTTGAAAACCGATAATTACATAAAATTGGAATAAATGGCCGATGTGTCCAACATTCAGAAATGTAGTTTTAAGTTCTTTACAGCTCTTAAAAGTAATAGAAAAAAATTAATGTATTTCTATCCGATTATAAGTAGTTGATATGGCAAAAAGCCGTAGGTTTTCAAAAACGTTT
>MJUU01002371.1:14874-28452 GCA_002080025.1 Modiolus philippinarum
ATTAATTTTGAAAATATGCCATTTTTCATAAAAAAATGCAATTAAAAATATAAAATACACTGCTAAAGCTTCTCACATTTGTTCCGAAGCGAACAGGCATATGAGCAATCTACTTCTGTAAACTAAAAATTATCAACTTTCACCGAAGCCTACCCCCCTTTTCTAGTGATTTTTACCATACATGAAGAAACAGACTATAAATCCGGAAATACGATATGCACAAACTTTCATTCGGTCAAAATTGTAAATTTATTTGAAATTCAGTGTTTTAGTACCATTCAATACATTACAAAGTAGAAAAACGTGAAAACCACATTTTTGCTTTAGGTTACAAGTGCGCAATTATTTACAATGCATTTTCCATAGGGGGGTTCCCCTGTTTAGCGATAAACTAAAAATAGACGAAGGCTTTTTTTCATCCCGAGGGTCCTGAAAATAACAAGTACTCATACAGATCTTTCGAATTCCAAAATAAAAAATTGGGGGTCATGCGGCGATTCTTGGTGTAAATTGAGGCTCAAAAAGGGGTATATTCAAAATAATAAAATATTTTTATGTCGACCAGATCCCATAAAAGGTCAAATTATCACCTCTGAGCTACATTGTTGAAATCAGATTTGCTATAAACCGAATTGTAACATGACATAGTATTTTATCTTAAAACATTTAATTTTATTATCCACCAATCGTAGGAGTTGTAGTGCTTAATACTGAATACAGCTTTGGGTTCAAAACTGGATCCCTGTTCGAAAGCCTTTCTGTATCCCGATGGCCTATAGTGTGATTAACATACAGATAAAACCCAATACATGCAGACTTCTAACTCCAATAGGAAAAAGAAGGGAAACGGGGAATGCGTCAAAGAGACAACGACCCAAAGGGGAGTAATAACAACTCAAAGCCACCATAAGATCTTCAATGAACGGTGAGGAAACCCCACACCCAACGGCAGGTCGGAGTTGGCCCCAAAATAAAGAGTAATTGGTTACTCTTCTAACTCCAAGACTACTAAGTTCATAATTAATACAACGTTGAAACTTTTTCTTGTTTTTTTTTTCTTTTGTGGAGGTGGACAAATCCTAATTTTCTATTTACTATTTTTACCTAGATATCAATGAGCGTATCAATTTTAGTAAAAGAGTAGCAATGCTATGGAATGACAAACTGTCCTGTCTTATACAAAGTTACTTGATATTTACAGACACTAACCACTAGTATATATTGCTGTTTAGTAACCCGAATGTCTTTAAAGCAAATTTAAACTGTCGGCAAAGAAATTTGGTATAGTTTGAACGTTTGATGAGTGTGTTTACAAACCTAAGAAGGTAATTATCGTCCGCTCAACCTTGTAAATGGGTTAAAAAAGTTATCAGTTCATGGAAATTGAATGAAATCAAATAACTTTTTGTTTGACATTTTAGACTTTTCGCACTTTATGGGCTCTATTTTTTTTTATCAAACTTCTTACAGGCCATGGACTGAAATCACTTTCCGTTCATCCCCCCAACTTAATATGATCCAGACCGATTTTTTCAGTCCTTTTATATCCTCTCCTCAAAATAAAACATATTTACTCCATATCCCTTCATTGTTAATTTCACAAATATAACATGCACGCATAGACAGTATAGGGCGAGTTTTATGGTACATCACACGCAATTCTTATATTTTAGTTTTAACCTTTATTTTCTCTTTTAAGCTCCATAATGTTAGATGTACTGCCATTTGGTACCAAATTAAAGCTTATTTAATATACTTTAAAATGAGCACAAGTTTAGCTATTTTACGCCCTTTTTATGATCTGGTGATGCAAAAAATTGCAAAAATGACAATTTTAAGTTGTTAAGTCCATTCAGATAAATACATTTCATCATTTGATCTAGTTTCTATGCCCAATTTATCAGTTGTGATACAATGTAGCAAAATAAGACCACTAAAGTCCTTAAAGTTTTGATTTTCGGTGTAAGAGTTTTGAAGTAAGTGAGAACCGAACTGTCAGTCAAAGAACGAACAATCCATGGACAAAGGCAACATCGGAAACACTAAGAAACAAGGACACCAATTGAGAACGGGACAAAAGGAAAAAATGAAGACACACATACAGATGAACAACACGGACCCAATAAAAACCATGGGTGAGATCAGGTGTGAAAAACGGAAATTTTCGGAATTTTAAATATTTTCACAAAGTAAGTGAGAACCGAACCGTCAATCTAAAAGCGAACAATCCAAGGACAATGGCAACACCAGAAACAAAAAAGGCAGAAAAAAACAAAGACACAACATGGGTACAGCACAGAAGAGAAAAATGAAGACACTCACTCACAAAGATGAACAACACGGACCCAATATAAAACCATGGGTGAGATCAGGTGCACCGGTAGACAATTTCACAATTTCGACTTTCTTTCTTCTTAATCGTACAAATTTGAATATATATCTTATAATTGCCAATGTAATAATGATTTCGTTCTCCGTCAGCCTTTTTACACCTTTCAATTTGCTGGATTTCCAATCTTTTGATTTTATCTGCACTGATGAAAGTAAATTTACAGTAACCTCGATATTTTTGTTACTCATGATATGTGCTCGAAATTTTAGAAAAATGGGAATTTTCTGTTTTTTTTCAGAATTATTGCTGTTCAGACTTGAAGATGTAAAAACTAAACGAATTCGGTATATAGCGTGAAAAAGTTGATAAAATATCGTTTGATTATATATCTAAGCTATTAGAAGGTTGAACATTTTTGACTAACTAGACTCTCATAATCTCCCACAAATTGCAAGCATATTACCCCTCCCCTATAATTTTTTTTCAACATAATTTATTTCATTTTATTCAGATTAAAAAGCTTAAACATTGTTTAAAGGTCCTATAACATATCATTTCAAACACAAAACTACACGGAGACTCCCATATAACACAAATAAGATCATGCTCATGGATAATTGGCAATTATACAACAATTCAACTTTGAATTTTGTAAAGTTCCGAAATGCTGAAATTCCGATTTTACACGAAAATCGCCTAAAATATTCAATTTCACCCATATTTTGGCGTTAAAATTGCATATTGTGATATATCAAATGCATTTTTTAACAAAAGTAAAAATATTAGTATGTTTTAATCATATTTATGTACAGACAGGCATATTTTTTAAGCATCATCTTCTTAGGGTAGGGGTAAAATTTTCAGTTACATTCAACACTCTCGGTTTTTCGAAACATTGTTTTAAGATAAATCATGTATCTGTTCGAACAATGAATTGGCATACCTGTAGATCCCCGGATTTGCAACATATAACTATTTTAAAGTGAATTTGGACAATTTTGTACAGAATATTAAGTTTAATCTGACAAGTGGGACTTAACATGACAAACCATGATAAAATTTATGCAACATTGCTATATGCAATGCAGACTTTGCGTGTTTTGGTTATTTTCATAGACAAAAACATTACTATTTTAGGTTGAATTTGTTGGGGCAGGGGTAAGATTTTGATATTCAGAGTCACATTAAACACTCCTTGTTTTTTTAAACAATGTTTTGAGACAATAAATGTATCGTACAGAACAATTAAATGACATATCTGTAGCTTTATCCTCCAGATTTGACATATATAAGGATTTAATAGTTTACTTTAGACAATTCTGAAATGTTGAAAATTCCAATTTTTCATAAATTTTGGGCAAAATATTGAGTTCAAAGTTAAAATACCAAATCATAAAGTAATTCATGCAGCATTGTCATATACAACGCACATTTTGCGTGTTCTGATAATTTAAGCGAACATAGAGAAAAAAAATTGACAATTTTAGGAAACTTTTCTGGGGTAGGGGTAAGATTTTCGATATTCAGAGTCACATTAAACACTCATTGTTTTTGTTAGCAATGTTTTTATTCAAGACAACTAGTGTATCCTTTAGAACAATTAATTGGCATATCTGCAGACATATCCCCAAATTTGCCATATATAACGGGTTAACAGTGAACTTTGGTCAAATATGAAATGTTGAAAATTCCCATTTTTCCTAAATTTTTGGCACGATGTTTTACGTCAATGAATGGCTGTTGAAATACCAAATCGTGATGCAATTAATGCAATATTGTCATATTCAACACACACTTTGCTTGATTGAGTTAATTTTATGTGAGATTAGACCCCAAAAAATGACAATTTTAGGGAAAGTTTGTTGGGTAGGGGTAAGATTTTCGGTTTTCAGAGTCACATTAAAAACTTTTTGTTTTTGAAAACAATGTTTCAACACAACTTATGTATCGCACAGAACAATTAAATGGCATATCTGCAGATACAGAACTATGCAACGTAGCCCTCACAGCCATTAGTCACCCATCATCCTCTCGTCAGGGGTCTGTTAGCGGTCAGTAAGCGATCAGTTACTAAACGTGACGACTTTTTATTCGTCCAGCCCGTCAACTGACACGAAATGTTACGGATGACGAGAAGCCTATTCATCCAACTCGCGTCCAAATTCGTCCATTCATCACGTAATTTCTCCAGTAAAAGATTTTGCGAATACTAGATTCGTTTCACTCAGTGCATACACGATCGATACATCATCGAAACAGATCAATCATTTTGTTATTAATAAATAAATATTTGCAATTANTTTTTTAAACAATGTTTTGAGACAATTAATGTATCAGAACAATTAAATGGCATATCTGTAGCTTTATCCTCCAGATTTGACATATGGTGAATAAAAGGATAAGGAGTAAATGCACATGAGACAAAGTCTCTACAAATACATGGTAAAAAACAAGCAAAGGAACAACGCTTTTATTGTTGTTCTTCATCTTGAAGTCACCATGAGGCCTTCAACAATGAGCTTTGCTCATACCTCATAGAAAGTTCAAGACGGTCCCTAGCACCGGCTTAAGCGGAATTCTTTGCTTATTGTCGAGCAACGCTACATCCATGTCTTTCTTGGTCATGGGTGCGGGATTGTCAACAAACATCAATTAAACTGGCAAAGTGCTCTTACAATCACCGTCATCCTTTGCCCGACAAAAGCACTAGTGTCTTAAGCTAGTGGACAACTACAACATATAGACAAACACAGGGCACTCATCAAGTCGAATGTAAGAAAACTTATCGTTATAAAATAGTGAGATGTGGGCACTTAAAACAGGTGGTCTGGATTAAATTTCAAAATTACAAAAATAATTGCCAAAATTTGAAAGTATCAATAGTATATCCATATGAGAAATTCTCTCACGCACAAGTACACCATAACTGAAAAATAGAGAGCATACATCTCTCGCACGGGGAATCGTGTATATATACATGTATAAGGATTTAATAGTTTTAGACAAATCTGAAATGTTGAAAATTCCAATTTTTCATAAATTTTGGGCAAAATATTGAGTTCAAAGTTAAAATACCAAATCATAAAGTAATTCATGCAACATTGTCATATACAACGCACATTTTGCATGTTCTGATAATTTAAGCGAACATAGAGAAAAAAAAATTGACAATTTTAGGAAACTTTATTGGGGTAGGGGTAAGATTTTCGGTATTCAGAGTCACGTTAAACACTCATTGTTTTTGCAATATTTTTATTCAAGACAATTAGTGTATCCTTTAGAACAATTAATTGGCATATCTGCAGACATATCCCCAAATTTGCCATATATAACGGGTTAACAGTGAACTTTGGTCAAATATGAAATGTTGAAAATTCCCATTTTTCCTAAATTTTTGACACATTAAAAACTTTTTGTTTTTGAAAACAATGTTTCAACACAACTTATGTATCGCACAGAACAATTAAATGGCATATCTGCAGATACAGAACTATGCAACGTAGCCCTCACAAAAAAGCCATTAGTCATCCATCATCCTCTCGTCAGGGGTCTGTTAGCGGTTAGTAAGCGATCAGTTACTAAACGTGACGACTTGTTATTCGTCCAGCCCGTCAACTGACACGAAACGTTACGGATGACGAGAAGCCTATTCATCCAACTGGCGTCCAAATTCGTCCATTCATCACGTTATTTCTCTAATAAAAGATTTTGCGAATACTAGATTCGTTTCACTCAGTGCATACACGATTGATACATCATCGAAACAGATCAATCATTTTGTTATTAATAAATAAATATTTGCAATTAATTTATCATATTTTCTTCATTTTCATGGAGTTTTTAATAAAATAAAGTTTGAAAAGAACTCCTGCAATGGCGTGCGTTATTTATCAAAATTTGTCATTTTCATGGAGTCTTAAACAAAATCATGCGTACAGGGAATGTTTCGCACTGACTGGTGCATTTGGAATGACTGCATTAATTGAAGATTTACAATTTTTTTTATCTGAATTGTTCAATTTCATGAAGTTTTCAACAAACAGAATCTGTGAAAGCTTCATAATGACCGATACATTTTTAATGACTAAAATGAAATTTAAAAAGTGTTTTTCATTATATTTTTTTTATTTATTGGAATTTTGACAAAGTAATGAGTTAAAGAAAAGTTTTGCACTAAACGGTACATTTATAATAACTAAAATAAAGATTAACAAGTGACTTTTCACTAAAATTTTTCATATTCATAGAATTTTGAACAAAATAATGTGTAAAAGGAAAGTTTCGCATTGACTGGTGCATTTATATGAATAAAATGAAGATTAAAAAGTGTGTGTGTGTTTTTTTTTAATATTTTTTTTTCATTTTAATGGAATTTTTAACAAAATAATGTGTAAAAGGAAAGTTTCGCATTGAGTGGTGCATTTATAATGACTAAAATGAAGAATAACAAGTGATTCTTTACTAATTTTTTTCATTTTCGTGGAACTTTTAACAAAATAATGTGCAAAAAGAAAGTTTCGCATTTACCGGTACATCAAAAATGGCTATATGAAGATTAACAAGTAATTTTTTTACTAAAATTTTTCATTTTGATGGCATTTTGAGCAAATTAATGTATAAGAAGAAAGTTTTGCACTCATCGGTACATTTATAATGACTAAAACGAAGATTAACTAGTGATTTAAAATATTTTACTAAAATTTCTCATATTAGTGGAATTTTCAACAAAATAATATGTAAAAGGAAATTTTGGCACTGACCAGTACATTCATAATGACTAAAGTGATTTTTTACAAAAATTTTACATTTCATAGAATTTTGAACAAAATAATATGGAAATGGAAAGTTTGGCACTGACCGGTACATTAGTAATGACAAAGTGATTTTTCTACTATTTTTTTCTTTTGCGTAGAATTTTGAACAAAATAATGTGTAAAAGGAACGTTTCGCACTGACCGGTACATTTATGATGATAAAAATGCAAACATATTACCCATTTCCACAAATATTCAACGCAACTTATTTCAATGTATTCAGCTTGAAAAGCTTAAACATTGTATTAAGGTCCAATGACATCATTTTCAAACACCAAAATACATAGAGACTCCCATGTGTCACAAATAAGATCATGCCGGTGGTGAAGGGGCAGTTATTTTTTAATTCAACTTTGAATTTGGTAAAAATCGCCCGAAATATTTAATTTTACCCACGATACACCAAATTTATCTTTTGCAAAGAAAGTAAAACATTGGAAAGTTTTGCACATATATATGTAAAGACAGTTAAATTAATTAATTTTCCTCCCAGTTAAGTTAATTTAAGTTAAATTTTCATGGGATAGTGGTAAGACTTTCGGCACTGAGAGTCACATTTAACATTCCTTGCTTTTTACACAGTGTTTTAAGATAATTTATATATCGATTAGAACAATAAATCGGCATATCTGCAGATAAATCCTCCAGTTTTGCTACATGTAACGATTTAAAAGTGAATATTGGACTAATCTGAAATGCTGAAAATTCCCAATTTTCATTAATTTTTCCCGGCACCTGAATCGATTTTCAGGGGCATCCGCTACAGAGCTGCCGAGAGCGTTCCCAATCTGTGGATAGGGGAATGCCCTGTCTGTGCGGTGTAGTCAGGTCATAAAACGGAAAGCCTGACCGCGAATCATTGTAGCCAATCTGTGTGGAGAAACGGCACGCTTCCTGCAGTATAAAGACCCTTTCTATATTTCTCTGAAGAGAACAGACGCACTATGTGTGGTACTGAAGGCTAAATTTCCTGCCCCTGCCCATTTCCCCCTTTTCCAGTTGCAATCGAATGCCATTCCCCCGGTTGTCCCTTCCACTTTTGTTTCTTTTACTTACAATTTTTTGAATTGATTTACTTGTTCTCGTGCTGATATAGCTGAAATATTGTTCATTGGACGTTTTGCTCTAAGTAATCAATCAATCATCAATTTTTAACAAAATATTGAATTGTGCTGACAAGTGGGATTTAAAATACCAAAATCCTGATAGAATTCATGTAACATTGTCATGTGCAACGCATATTTTGCGTGTTTTAATTATTTTTATCCTAATATGGATAAAAATTGACCATTGTAGGGAAAATTTGTTGGGGTAGGGGTAAAATTTTCGGTATTTGGAGTCACATGATACACTCCCTGTTTTTCTAAACAATGTTTTAAGACAAAATATGTATCAGTAAGAACAATTAAATGGCATGTCTGCAGATATATTCTTTAGATTTGACATATGTTGTGATTTAACAGTGAACTTTGGACAAATATGAAATGTTAAAAATTTCTATTTTTCATAAATTTTGGACAAAATATTGAGTTTAAGTCGACAAATGGACGTTAAAATACCAAATCATAATGGCATTCATGCAAAATTGTCATATACAAGACACGTTTTGTGTGTTCTGGTTATTTTTATGCGAAATTGGACAAAACAGTTTTAGGGAAAATCTGTTGGGGTAGGGATAAGATTTTCGGTATTCAGAGTCACATTAAACACTCCTTGCTTTTATCTTAAGACAGCTGATGTATCACTTAGAACAATTAATTTGCATTTCTGCAGATATATCCTATTGATTTAGCATATATATATGAACATAAGACAAATCTGAAATGTTGAAAATACCAATTTTTCGTCAATTTCGGACAAAATATTGAGTTTAAGCCAACAAAAGGCTGTTATAATTCGAAATCATGATACAATTCATGTAACATTGTCATATACAACAAACATTTTTGCGTGTTTTTGGTTATTTCTATGCGAACATAGACAAAAAGTTGTCAATTTTAGAGTAAATTTGTTGCGGCAGTGGTAAATTTTATTAATTTTTATGTTTATGTTTTTATTACCTAGAAATTGTCATTATTTGTAGTACATGTAAAGAAAATATAATAAGCTTTCATTTGATACCTTGTTTATTAGGCAAAAGAAAGACAAAACTTAGTCAAAAACGAAAATATCCAAAGATAAATTTATTTGGTCTATTTGGAAATAACTCTTTGGTCATCAAAAAATATGATAACATCATGTTAACATGTATAATATTAAAAAAAAAGATTGAAAAACTAAAAACAATATTCAGATTCTTGAATTTAGATGCACTTCGGGTTCTATAGACCATTAAACTTACGCAATTCTAATGAAATATCAAATTTTTGCGTCAATATGTCATAAAAGTAGGGGTACGATTTATGTCGCTATGGAAAGTAAAGGGCATAGAAATTATAATTATGTTCATTTGTTTTTGGTCGTTTTAACCTGGATATGACATTTCTTTTTCATATTGTAAAGCTAATATAATAAGCAATCGTTTGATACATCGTTTTTATAACGGGGAAGCATTTGGGCAATTTTTTAAGCAACTTGGAGAAAAACTTAAACGAAAAACGAAATTTCCCAAAATTTCGGTAGTCGGTCTAAAAATGGGCCCTGTTTCAACAGTGTGCGCAGGTATTGCTCGTGTTAACATGTTTTATTTTGAAGAGGGGATGTAGGCGGACTTTAAAAATGGGGGTTGATGGGAAGTGGCGGGATGGTGCACGGGGGATATACCAGCCCATGGATAACCTTGTTAATAGATACAGAGCCAAAAAAATTCAGTCTTTTAGGATCTTCCTTAAACCACAAGCCAATTAATATCTTTTAAGCAAAACCTATTTCCACTATTGCTTCCCTGTATCCTTCGACTTTTCCAAGTTATTCGACAGCGGAGAACAAAGTTTAACTCCAGATCCTTTCAAAAATGAAATATGATCTACGAAACAAGTTACCGATACGGTCTATTTTTAGGATAGTCGTTGACTGATCTTTACCCAAACTGTAAATGAGAGATCTATGAATAATACTTTTCAAAGATAACTTGTAAGTCTTGTCAAGCAATGGTAATCAGTGTTTTTAGTCTTATATCAAAGAACACTTTATCACAATATTAGTCTTAAACATTTAATTTGAACCGAATTTAACAGACATAATGCATAGATTTTATTTTTCTTAGATATGGTGTACTTGTACATGAGATAATATCTCATGTGTACACTTTGTTCAATTACTATTATCTAAGTTTATGTAAATTCTAAAACCTAACGATTAACTCCCTCCATCGTAGTTTAGTCCTTAGCTATATTTGATACTACTGATTATTCGGATTTAGTTTGGTTTCATGCATTTTAAACATTTTTTGAAATTATGGATTTCCTTTGATTGGGTTCTAGTGCTGCTGATGAGGAATTAATTTCCGAAATGGCCATACAGCTCATTAAAATTATTGCAGTTGGAATTAACATATGTGTTATGGTCTCATGTTCATTTACTCCATAATCCTTCGTAAAATATATAATGCATAGAAAGGCTTAGTTTCTCACTTATTCTGAACATCCAAAATCAAGGTCCCCAGATCAGATTTGTGCATAAAATTCTTCGGAATATGGTCACTTAAAGAAGAACGTTTAGAATTATATCGGATTAGATATTCAAAATTGTTGCCCAAAGACATTACAGTTAAAAGAATTTTTAATGGGACATTCGCTTAGGATATATTCCTTTCATTATTGTTTTGACGAATCCAGCTGCCAAACATGATTTACTGGAACCAAACATAGGTAACATGATTATTAAACATGTTCCATTAAAAATTTATCCAAGATGCTGCACTTGCAACCAGGATGATTGGAAAAATTGATTTTTTTATGTGGTTCTGGCTTTATCCTTGAAACTTAAATCAAGGTGGGCGATTAAATAATTGTGTGAACCTCCAGAATTTGTATATGAAAAAGAAAGAAAATGGGGTAAATGTCAAGGAGACAACATCCCATATCCATGTTAAAACGATCCAAAACAAAGCATCTAGGGGTATTTTTACTACAAGTTCATCACCACAACACGTGTATTCTTATCAATGTGAAGAACTTAGGTTCATTATATGTGACATGTACTTAAACAAATATTTTACCTTAGACAAGTAGGGTTATAAGGTATCAGTGAGATAAGCATTATTCTACATCTATTTGGTGGATGAAAGGATTACAATGTTTTCTCTATTTCTGTTTGTTCTATATATAGTACATGTAAGTAAATGATATTGTAAAACAACGAAAAATCTGAAATAGATGTGAATTTGAATTATGCAGATGCCCATTGAAGCAACTTTTGCCTTCTCAAAATATTTGAAGACAGATTACAAGATGTGAAAGAGTAAACAATAATGAGAGTCCCAAAAGGGATGCCAAAAGCAGCTAATGAGATTTGCGTCATGGAAATACTCCTTACCTTTCTTGGATATCTTTAGCTTAAAATGTTGTTGATTTTAAACTAGAGGCTCTCAAGAGCCTGTATCGCTCACCTGGCTTTCAGATGCCACAATCATGGTAACATTGTAAGTTATACAGTTGATCTTCAGTCTCAAACTTAAGTACCTCGAGCACCACCAATATCTTGAACAGTTTTTAAAGTCTGATCATGTTTTACTACATTTCTATGTTGGGCTTTTTTGACAAAAAACGTTCTTGATAAGGACCACTTTTGACACCAGTTTTGAAATCAAGACGTCATTTTGTAAATGGTGGCCATCCAACAATTTTCAACATCAGTTTTGAAGTCGCAACATCAATATCTATTTGGACAAAAAAAAATTCATTGAAATAGGACTATATTGAATTTTCCCGCCCTTTTAGCGGCCATTTTGAAAATGGCGGTCGACGAACAATTCTTAACATCAGTTTTGAAGTCGCAACACCAATACCTATTTAGAAACCAAATTTCATTGAAATCGGACAAGGTTGAATTTTCCCGCCTTTTGTGGTGGCCATTTTAAAATGGCGGTCAACGAAAAATTTTCAACACAGGTTTTGAAGTCGCAATATCAATATTTATTTGGAAACCAAATTTCATTGAAATTGGACAATGTTGAATTTTCCCGCCTTTTTTGGCGCCATTTTGAAAATGGCGGTCAACGAAAATTTTTAACATCAGTTTTGAAGATGCAACATATGTTTAAAATGGTGGTCAACGAACAATTTTCAACACAGGTTTTGAAATCGCAATATCAATATCTATTAGGAAACCAAATTTCATTGAAATCGGACAATGTTGAATTTTCCCGCCTTTTTAGCGGCCATTTTGAAAATTGCGGTCAACGAACAATTCTTGACATCAGTTTTGAAGTCGCAACATCAATACCTATTTGGAAACCAAATTTTATTGAAATCGGACAATGTTGAATTTTCCCCGCCTTTTTTTGGCAGCCATTTTGAAAATGGCGGTCCTCAAACAATTTTTAACATCAGTTTTGAAGATGCAACATCAAAACTTATTTGGAAACCAAATTTCATTAAAATCTGACAATGTTGAATTTTCCCGCGTTTTGTGGCGGCCATTTTAAAATGGCGGTCAACGAACAATTTTCAACACAGGTTTTGAAATCGCAATATCAATATCTATTTGGAAACCAAATTTCATTGAAATCAGACAATGTTGCATTTTCTCGCCTTTTTTGGGCGGCCATTTTTGAAAATCACCATGGCATAGCCATGCAGGTCAGCTGTTTGGTTAAACAGGCATTGAAGCCTAGATGCACTGTCTACAATATTAGCGTCGAAAGAAAATGAAACTATATACATTATATACAATTATTATTAAATAGTGAAATAAGTATAGTTTATGAAAGTATTTTTGCAAAAAAATGTAAAAATTTGTACAAAAAACACTTTTTTGTTCTTGATTCTGTTACAAAAAAGTATTTCTAATAAAGTGATAGCAGGGAATTTCTCTAAAATTTAAAAGAGAAAAGTAAACCAAAGAAGATTTGAAAGCAGAATTTAAAGGGAAATAACCCATTACCATATGGCATTGAATTTTATTTTTTTTACATTTTTTTGGTGAAAAAAGTCAATAACTACAACACAGGCAGTTGGATTTTCTTCAAAATTTCAGAATATGTAGATCTTGATATACTGAACATTTTTCAAATTTACACTTCACCTCAATCTGTTACAGTTTTTGAAATAAAAAATAAAAAATGCATAAATTTTGAAAATTTTACGGAAAAAGGGCTATAACTCTAAGACGGTTTTTCTTCAAAATTGCAGGGTAGATAGATCTCGTCATTCTGAACAATTCTATCCATGTCAGATTTTTGATATCTGCAACGGTTTTGAAGTTATTTGCCAAAAACAGCAATTTACCCCTATGTTCTATTTTTAGTAACAGCGGCCATGTTGTTTGGTC
>MJUU01002371.1:31092-50011 GCA_002080025.1 Modiolus philippinarum
AATTAACATTAAAAATTTAAAACAATTATATTAAAGTCGTAGAGCATGATTTGCAACTTAGATAAAGGGTGCATTTTTTTATTCTGATCATGATCTTTATCATTTTATGATCATGAACATGATAAATAATTTTGTCAAAATGATATATCATGATCATGTTCATTTTTGCCATGATCATTTTACTGATCACGCTTGAACATTTTTATGATCCAGACCGAAAAAGGCAGACAACAATAATTTATTCAAATGTGCTTTTGTTAAGCTACAAAAAGTCAATATATACCTATTTTTGTAAAATGGAGAAAAAATACCGTAAATATGGGCAAAATTTCTTACGCTTATAGAAATAAACATTTGACCGCCATCTTTGATCAGAAATGATCAAGGGTCCAGCAATGATAGTTTTATTTGATGATCATGATCATGATCAGGTTTTTAAAATACAACTATCAAGATCACGATCGTTGATCAAGATCATGATCAGAATGAAAAAATGCACCCAAGATTTCATAACAACAACACATTCGTTGCTAGGTTACGGTTATGTCAATTTCAGTTCCGAGTCTTAAATTTAGTAACTGTTGTAAATTTCTATTATTGTCATTATTTGATGTGGATGTTTGGGCGATTTATTATTTGAAAACTTTATTTACACAAAATAAAAAGAATATTGAGAGAATGAAATGTGAAATGGTACTTTACGAATGTCCTTTTGTAAAAAAAAATATACACATGTGCTAAAAATATTGTTGGAATTAGAACATAGCTTCGTTTCCAAAACGGAAGAAGAGACTCATATTAGAATACGTTGTAATTTAGTAATACTAAGCAATGGAACAACGCTTTTATTGTTGTTCTTCATCTTGAAGTCACCATGAGAGCTTCAACAATGAGCTTTACTCATACACCATAGCAAGTTCAAGACAGCCCCTAGCACCGGTTTGTGCGGAATTCATTGCTAATTGTCGAGCAATGCTACATCCATGCTGTTTTACCCTTTGATCCATGGGTGCGGGATCGTCAACCAACATAAACTTAACTGGCAAAGTGTTCTTACAATCTTCTTTGCCCTTTTTAAGTGAAATTAAAGATTTAGCAAAAAATTATGGGATGCAAAAAAGAGGCAAGCTATTGTCAGTTTTCTCCCTGGTTAATATTTAATTTTTACACGTAATACGGGACTTCTGAGTAGTGTTCAAACCGGATTAAAGTTCTGATATTAACTAAAAAATCAATATATCAATACATTGAGAGGGAATCACTAATTAATGAACACTGTTCAGCTAAGAAGGGTTTATATTGAATCTGTTTTAGCGCTTCAAGTTAATTGTTTTTCGTCAATAAAAATTTTACTAAAAACATTGTCATGCAGGAACAATAATAAGTATACACTTTAATGTCATAAATATTTTGTTGTTCATGTGGTATATATTTATTTTAATGTCAAGAATCCTGTCACACCGTCTTACTGGAATTTAAAGCGATCGTTTCCGCCTTCAATTACACGAGAGTTCCTATCTCGAAAGTCCCATATTTAATGATATATGTAACTACATTTCAAACTGTAGACTGTTCTCGCAGCACCAACAACCCACAAAGCTGTACACCACGGGACAACCCACAAAGCTGTACACCATGGAACAACCCACAGACCTGCTCACACAACACCGAAACCTACAGTAGAGCATTATGTATACCACAGCCTTTCGTTTCACTACGACAGAAATTCTATTGAGGTAAAAATTTGTCAATTTTAATATGACAAAAGTTTCTTTTGAAACTATAATAGTTCATCGAGGCAATACAATTCTATTTTGATTTCGCCTTATCTAAGTGTTGTTTGCAAAATTTAAAAAAAAATGATGCAATACTTTACAATTTTAAAAACAACATTCTATATATTTACCGAAATGTGAATGTACATGTGGAATGAAAATAAAAGGTATGTACCAAGAAAAAAACAAGACATTCAGGATGTTTTTAGGTGAAGTGTGGGATCTCTGTTCTGAATCGAAAAATTGATCAAATAACATAATACCGAAGTTGCTGTGAATTTGGATTCTGCATATGCTCATTTCGACAACAAAAAAATTAATTCAATTAAGATGAAGGCGGAGAATCGTTTTAAAATCACTATAGTACGGAATTAATGTATTATCATAGTTTATAAAACAGTGAAGACATTTGATATATATTTTGCAAAATCTTGCACCAAAGTCTATAATTGGCTGCAAACATTTTCCATCGATAGCTTGCAATACTACGAAAGCCGATTAGGCTCACAAAGAAAAAGAATTCTTATCGCGTAATAACGAGATCATTATGACGTTATAACGAGATAATTATCAGGTCATAACGAGATAAATGACAATTTTATCGTTTTAACGACATGAGACCCTTATTGCGTTATGATGAGAAAATTATTGCTAAGGTCAACCAAGTGGCAAAACTTTTATGGTAATGAAGTCAAGATCATCACCCCAAGCTTACACAATTTGTAAGATTCATCGATGTCAAATGTCTACATTGTAGATATATCAGACGTGAAAACCTGACAAATGTATACAATGTTGTCTTTGCACGACGGTGAGTCAATGAAAGGTAGAGAGCTTGGGGTGTAAATCTTTATTTCGGTAAACTGAAAGTTTTGCCACTTGCTTGACCGCAGCAATATCGCGTTCGCGTTACATCGAGAAAAACATCTCGTTATTACGAGATAATTAATTCGTTATTACGAGTTAATTATTTCGTTATTACGCGATAAGATTTTTTTTTCTTTGTGAGCCTAATCGGCTTTCGTACAATACAATTCATATCGATACAAAAGTGATGTTTGTACAGTTATATTTTTGAGACTCCGCTTTGATTTTTATAAACTAAAATGAATTGTTGGTCAATTCTTTTCTTCAGAACAGGCATCCCATATACTTCACATGAACGACAGGTGATTTTTCCGTTGAACGCTGTGAAGACTCATGAATTACACTTATAAATTACCAAGGACATTGCAAACAAAAGAAAGTGAAGAACAATACCACAAGAAATGAAAAAAAACATAAAAACGTGACTGTCAAAACTAAGGTTAAGCATGTGTTGTTCCCAGTCGCACTACCAGTGAGAAATAAATTTTTGGAGAATCTATAGATAAGATTTGACAACGACATGTCATGTCTTGGTGACTTTCATTCAATTTTTGTAAGGTTCATTGAATTAGCAGGATAAGAAACACAGTTTCTGTTCTTTTCACACTGTGGCGTTTTTGTTAATTTTTGTTTATTTGATTTGTCTGTCATGCTGTCTCAATTCGTGTTGGGTGTGAATTGCCGTAATTTTGGTATTTCACCTTTCCTCATTTCTTCTTAAAATAAAGTCATGTGATATTTTGCCGCTTAGAAAAGGAACGTTTTTAATTTGCAATTGTAAGTCACCACAAAGTTGGTGAAGTATTATAAGCGTTATAAAATACATGTAATGCTCATGCAGCAGAAAATGTTTTATGTAATAAAAATGGTGACAGTCAAGAGTCTTGGAAGTCGAAATTAAAAACTGCTACTGTTTATTTTCAAAATCTAAATCGGATTTTATTACAAACTAAAAGAGCTAACCAATATTAAAGATGACAAAATGTATGTGCAGTTTTCAGCCAACATCTCAATAATAAATCTATCATATTGAGATGTATATGTCCCAGTGTAAAAAATAAGTAAAAAGAATGCTTATAATCATATTGATTTGATTTGAATATGTATTGTTAAATACTACTTTTTACAATGAAGGGATGTGGAGTAAATGCAAATGAGACAAAGTCTCTACAAATACATTGTAAAAATATGCAATGGAACAACACTTTTATTGTATATCTACAGGACAAATCAAAACAAGATCAAAGGCACAACCAAAGCTAATAACGAGATATTGTAAATAGGGGAAATTTTGCGACATTTTTATTTCCGCTAATTTTGCGATAAGGGATAAAATTAAACTGACGTGAATATTTTCATGTAATATGCTAATATCATAGTTAGGCCGCACAACCGCGATTTCAAGATTGTGCAAAATAAAACCCATTAAGAAAACTTCGAAAAAAAAAGATTGTACGTCTCATGGGAAAACTCTATTAAAGAATTTGCGATAGACATTTGTGTCTGATGATTATGACAGGAATTTAAAGATTTTCCTTCAAAAAATATATTTTGCTATAAAATTGCTTCTTTTATACATCAATTATATGTACGTTGTCCGTATAAAAATCATGAAAAAAAAATTTCGAATAAAATTGCTAAATAAAGATTATGTATACTAAACACATATTTTGATTTACAATGTGTTTTTTTCAATAAACAATGAAAGGAAGTGGAGTAAATGTATATGGGACAAAGTCTTTACAGGTACAATTTACATTAAACATATTTTACTCGTAAAAATAATTTAAAAAGGGGATTGGACAAAAGTTATACAACATTATGAAACGTCCTCTCCCAAAAACGCATTCATTGTTGAATAAGTATGAAAAATATCATCACATGCATAGCTCTTATACATGTAATTATCCTTATGTCAAAATAAAACATACTTTTTTACACCCGGAGCTCAAAGAAGTAAATCGTTACAACGATGTTGAATTTAAGCAATAACAGTACACTATTTGAATACCCGAGGGTGTCAATCGTAGATTTGACGGTCAAATGCAGTTTATAGGCGACGCGTAGCGGAGCCAGTAAACGGATATTTTGACCGTCAAATCAAGACTGACGCCCTCGGGTATTCAAATAATGTACTGTTATCGCGATTCTTATGCAACAAATCTATTTCATGCTCTATTTTTAACTCGTGAATTTGTAATAATATTAGGAAACCAGACTAAACAAGAAACCTTCTTTGTCCCAGGTGTATAGATGGTGGAATTGACGGTCAGTTTTGACCAATCAAAACCTTCGTTCTATAAATGTTGCATTAGAATTACATTTATGTAGACTGAATCAATTTTAACATATTTAATTTCATATGAGGTTTAGCCCTACGTGCATACTGCCTGCAATTGGGGATGGTAAGTATATCACCCGAGGCGGTAGTGCGGTAATCTAGTATACCATCCGAAATTAAAGGCAACACATTTTATATTATACTGGACATCTTGACTGTATTGTAATGTCCATGACGTCATTGTACAATTAGAGCGGGCGGTATACTCGACAGAAGGGTGATATACTCAACAGATGGGTGGTATTCCAAAATACCACTCTTACAGTTAACCGATCAAATTTAAAGAAATTCATATGAAGTGTGATATATTTAATACAATTTTTATTTATCCTATTCAAAGAACTTTACGGACAACCCTCGTATACACAGTATAAGGGCACTTTCAGTGCAATCTCTGATCATATAAATGTACCATTTCTAAATCTCTTTATTGATTCACAGCATCTTTTGATAGCACAAGATCATGCCGATTGTTATTGTATGCCAATTAGAAATGAGGATGTACAAGATATTCAGAAGGTCCCAGGACTAGAGGCATTGGAGGTAAAAATTTGTTGTCAGTTCTATAAATAGACCACTTTATGCAAAGAATATTCAGAAGGCCCAGGACTAGAGGCAGTGGAGGTGATTTGCTGTCAGTTCTATAAATAAAACTGTATACACTGTGTATAAGATGGAACACATATTTGGTCAACTTTTGTACAGATTGCAGCCTGTAGAGCATAATTTTGTATAGGTTATAACTTGTACTTTAGTGTCATACAAGTTGCAACCTGCACAAAATATTTTATATTTATACAGCGAGAGGGGGTACAGGTTATTCGGGGGTAATTTTTCAATATTTCAGGTAGTTCTATGATTAGAACAATATTACAAGGTATTGATGATAGGTATTGAAAGTAAATATTTGTTGTCAGTTCAATTAATAGAATATTGAACAGAAGATTGTTAAAAATAACAAACGTACCTTTTCAAACTATATAAATAGACCCACTCCTTTTTTTCATAATTTCATGTCATACATCTGTATGATCATTCTGTAGAAATTTCAATAAATTTTATTTATTCTATCACATTCGTTCTTGGTAAAATCTTTGCTAATGTTGATACTATGAAAAATTCAGAGGAGTTCAGTGTCCCACCAAATTCAGTTCTTATCACTTATAACACAATTTCTAATCACTTACAACATAAAAATTAGATCATCAACCTATCAGTTTTTTTTTCACCTAAAATACTTCTTATTCAATTTTCTAGAAATCACATTTATTTGAAGTCCTATTTATTTTAGAATTGAGTAGCGAACCCCCTTAACTTGTTTATACACTCAGTTTTCTTTCTAAAGGAGGTTCGCTACTCAACAATTTGAAGAATGGATAGGATTTCAGAAAATGTGATATTTTGTTAGAAAATTGAAAAAGGAGTAATCTATAAAAATTGAAAATTCTTGATAGGTTGCCATGGAAACCAAACCAGAAAACTGAAATTTTGGAGAAATGGTTAACGATTTTAGGAATATGTATAAACTAGATTGTAAGGGGAACCCAAGCATTACCTTTTTCAAGGGGAACTTCAAATGTTTTGATTTCAACAATTGTATTACCAAGATTATAAGGGGAACCCATGCCCAATGTCTTTTTTTTCTGTTCTTTTGTATTTAATTATGGTATGATAATGGTTTGCAATTAATGGTGGAGCTTTCGACTGGCATTGAAGCAAAACAAGAAAACTCTAATTAGAAAAGGCTTTCTGATCAATTTCACGTTTTCTTTTAGACATATGTATAAATTAATTAAAAGAGACAACTCCGTCTCAAATATTTTAAAAAGGGGGCTTGTAATGTTTTGATTTTCAGCAGATTCTAAGAAGAACCCCTGCTCAACTTATTTCTGAAAGGTGCTCTGAAATAGGTGGAAATGCATTACTCATTCAAAGATCTTCTCAGAAACAATTTGTCAAAATAGAATCGAACTTGGTCATAATGGTACCTCCCAATAAAGCTATTTTGGAGATCAGTTCTCAGAAAATCCTAGTCCAATTAGAACTAAACTTGGACACAATGAACCTTAGGTAGTGTTCTACAAAAACATGCATCCTGAATATCATAACTTCATTCAAGATGGTCACCCATATAGGATCCCATTAAAAGAATTAAGTCTCTTCCAACTGGAACTAAACTTGATTACAAAAATCAATCGGTGAACTCCAACTTCAAAAGTGTGGTGTCTGCATGAAATCCAAGGTGTCCTTTAGCAGGGAATATAGTTTAATATTTTACCCTATGTTTTAATACCCTTCATATCTCTATGTCGGCCATGATCCAGGTGAGTGATACAGTCTCTTGAGGGCCTCTTGTTTATACAAGTAACTATAAGAACTACTTAAATAACCTTAAAATTGGAATACTACCCTATATTACAAAATATGTTTTTAAGCAGGATATCATATTTCTTGGGTGAAGGTTGACGGATGTATAGCAATAGACGCTTATCCTGCTTCAATAGCAAGAGACGCTTATCCTGTATTAATAGCAAGAGACGCTTATCGTGCTTCAAAAGCAAGAGACGCTTATACTGCTTCAATAGTTAGAAACGTTTAACCTGCTTCAATAGCAAGAGACGCTTACCTTGCTTCAATAGAAGGAGACGCTTATCTTGCTTCAATGGCAAGAAACGCTTATCCTGCTTTAATAGCAAGAGATGCTCATCTTGCTTCAATAGAAAGAGACGCTTATCCGGCTTCAAAAGCAAGAGAAGCTTATCTTTCTTCAATAGCTAGAAACGTTTAACCTGCTTCAATAGCAAGAGCTAGACGCTTATCTTGCTTCAATGGAAAGAGACGCTTATCCTGCTTCAATTATAGCAAGAGAAGCTTATCCTGCTTCAATAGTTAGAAACATTTAACCTGCTTAAATGGCATGAGACGCTTGTCTTTTTTCAATAGTAAGAAACACTTACCTTGCTTCAAAAGCAAGAAACGCTTAAATTGCTTCAATAACAAGAGACGCTTACCTTGCTTCACTCCAAAAAATATCGTGTCCAAGTTATGTCTCTGAAATGTATTTTGAAATGAATTTATAGTGAAAATAATATGTTTTTTCTATGCTGCCTTGCATTTTGACATCCTATATATTCCGGGCGTAACACATTTCGAAGCCACTGTCTCTAATAAAACTAAGAGACATCTGACCTAGGACTGATTGTATTTATTATATGTTATCATTGTATGTCCTTAAGTAAAAATGATAAAATCTTCGTAAGACCTGATCGAAAATCAAAACCATCACAATGCAGTCTCCAAGCGTAACCCCCAAAAAGGGAAAAATTACGTATATATATATATCAATTTTATTATTTTCTTCGATAATACCATTTTATATTGTAGGAGCATCTTCTTAACCAAATTGTGCACAAACAGTATACGCCATGGACACGTGATGACCTTGCTGTTCGTACAACATTCTGGGGAAATCGGTGTAAAGGAAAAGTATACAAAGTATACAGGATCTAAGACCTTTGTCAAATAAAAATCATCTGCATTAAAACAATTTTAAGATTAAGATTTATTTCATTACCTGACAAACAGCGGCCATGTATAGGGTCGGTAAGTCTCGTCATGTGACACCGAGACATCACGATAAAATTCAACTTTGAAAACAAAATATGACGTTGTGGGATTATGACGTCCTTATTGTTTGCTTGAAACGTCATATTTTTCAGTTTAAAATGCAACTTCCGGGTACAAATTATTTATCCGGAAGTCCCAAAATCGGACGAGACTTACAGACCGAATAGCACAGAACTTTTCATTTGCAGTGTTACAAGGGACAAGGGCAGAGTAGATCTAGCTTACCCTCCCGGAATAGCTGCTGATATATTCATTCTTGTAAGGTTCACACTGCTAATACTTTACCTTTGTGTCGTTTTTTCTCATTTTTATCTGTTCTGTCTTTTTGTTGTGGCCTCGTTTTAGCGTTCCTCAATTTTTGCTTCCGTTTGCAAATGTTTTCTATATTCAAACATTTTCTTACGATCAATCTTAATTATTTTGACTAAGCATGTTACCCGATAAACTTTAAAATCTAATGCAAAAGAACGATGTTATAAGACTTTGCATTTGCATTATAAAGCGCAATAGGAAGCAAGAGGAAGCCAATCGTGTTTTGAAGAAATACAGATATTCTGAAAAAAATATTTCATTTGAGAAATCATCTACGTCCTTGATTTTACATTTTCTCTATAACTGGTTTAAATCTCTTGAAATCAATTGATTGATTGATTGATTGATTGAATATTGTTTAATGTCTACTCAGCAATATTTCAGCTATATCAAGACGAGAACAAGTTTGTTAATAAATAATCACTTTGGGGTATGGAAAGGGACATGGGACGGGAAATTCTGACTCCCACTGGAAAAGTAGAGTGAAATCGTCAAGGGCGGGGAATTTAGCCTTGTAGCCGATCACCTACGGACCACCCCAAAAAGAGCTTGCTACAAGGGTTCTTTAACGTGCAGGAAGCGTGTCATTTCTTCCAACACGTGGACCTGAGTTTACATCCCATCCGAAAGATGGGTTGTATATTTATTAATCCCGCACAACCACGGAATGGGTCCTATTTCTATATCCCGGGACCCTCGGGGTGAAATCAATTGTAAAGGATTTGTTTAATGTTTCGAACGCACTTATCGAGATTAAACAGTAGATTTTGACTGTTCCCTTTATAGGTTTTCTGTGAGTCAATATATGTCAGCAGCAGATAAATAAGGTCCATTTCATCCATACTTATACATGCTTCACACCAAAGACCAATTAAGGTGTTACGAGTCTCACTGTGAAAATAATTGAATTTTTAAAAAGTTGTTATTGTTTGATAGACCACTAATAAGTAAGTTATATTTAAGAAAAAAATTCATATGTCAATGTCATATGTCAAAGTTTTCGAGCTATACAAGATTTATGTTTTGGCAGGAAACCAAACTCCTCTGGACTCTACATTACTTTACCACAAGCAAGGTATCTTCAAAGAAAACATTGAAAAAATATTTAAAATTTCTTTACAATTTGTTATAGTTTCCCAAAATATGTGTTTTACATTAAAATGAAAAGAAAACATAGGGTAAATGGGTAAAAAAATTAATAAAATTTAATGGATAAAACCAGAGGATCCCGTAAATATTGATCAAATCTCAAAACCTGAGACTCGAAACACCTTAAATACAATACAAAGTAAAGTGTGTGTGTGTGTGTGTGTGGTGGTGGGGGGTGTCATTTCTAATTAAATAAGCTTTAAATAAAATTTACGGTCAATCAGTTTACTTTTAAATGACATAAGTATAGTCATCCTAAAATGAAGGCGTAGAACTTCGATGATATATATACACTTGAGCAAGTAACAGGTGGAAAATCTTAAAATACAAAAATGACCATTTTGTAATTGTCTTTTGACTGATAAAAACTAATGTCTAGTACATAGTTTTTGGCATGTGAAAACAGACACGTACAATAAATGCATATCATAGTTACCAAATACTGTGATGTTGTTATGTTTTGGATTTGAAATAATCAAGGAAATGTGATCTGTGCCGAAAATTTTGCCGGACAAATAGGTGTTGAAATACATAATTTTTCAATTTTGCCGAACATTTTTGTGGGTATTGTGTCGAAATTGTTCGTATTCACGTACATCTACACAGTGTATAAAGATGCTGACGTACAGTTGAGTCCAACTTAATCCCATTCTGACAAATATATGCTTCATACTTGACAAATTCAATAATTCAACTTTGAATTTTGTAAAATTCTTAAATGCTGAAAATTCCCATTTTTAACTCAAATCGGACAAAATATTAAATTCTACCCAGTTTTGGCGTTTAAATTGCACATTACACGATGAATCTTTAGGAAAAAGATATTTTAAAAATATTAGATATTATAAAAATATTAGTATCATTTGTTCATTTTTATGTTAGCAATTAATCTTTTGGGATTTTTAGGCATCATTTTGTTGGGGTAGGGGTAAAATTTTCGGTTTTCAGAGTCACATTTAACACTCCTTTTTTTTCTTAATAGTGTTTTAAGACAAGTTATAGAAAGCTTATACATATTATTGTCATATCTGCATATATATCCTACAGATTTGACATATGTAACGATTAAACGACGAAATTCTGAAATGCTGAAAATTCTCATTTTCCGTCAATTTCGGGCAAAAATATTGAGTCTAAGTGGACAAGTGGGTGTTAAAATACAAAACCCTGATATATTTTACGCAATATTGATATATATATAACATATATTTTGTGTGTTCCGACTATGCGTATGCGGACAAAGACAAAACATTGATTATTTTAGAGAAAAGATGTCGGGGGTAGGGTAGTTTTATGAATGTAGGAAGTTTATATTACTTAATATTTGTTATAATTTGTATTTGCTGTCAAGAAAGTATTATGTACTTTCATTTCATACCCATTTTAATGAATTTAAACAACTCATAGATAAGATGAGGCAAAAGAAGGACAAACCTGAGGCGAGCACGAATATATTAAAAGATCTGTCTTACCGGTATATTTCAAAGTGATAGCATTGGCGGGTCCAGGTGGGGGGGGGGGGTGGGTCCGGGGTTGGAACCCCCTTTTTTTTTCTCCGGACAATCACGTATTTTTTAATGAATATCCTGATTGCTATACTAAGAAATTCCCCAACAATTTTCGCGCCCCGTTCCGCTCGGCGAAATTTCCTTTCATTTCCTATTGGAACCCCCCTTTTTTTCTTATTGACTGGAACCACGCCTGGACAGTTTGGTCATTTAAATCGAAATAATATCATGCTAACATGTTTTATATTCATGGAAGAAAATTGATAGAAAAACAACAATTGTCAGAATATGAAAATGAGATTTCTTCTTCATTTTGTGAGAGCTAGCACTTATTACAACACAGGAAGACGAACTATCTAATCATGAAAGAGATACGACGGGTCAAGTTATGTATCTGTCCCGAAACACAATTTGCAACACCGTCAATACCAAACGACGACGGCATCATCTTCAAAATTTCTCTTCGAGAAACACCAACATACATCAATTATATTTCAACTTAAACAACATAACATATATATAATCAACACAGCAGTTCATGTCAAACACTTGTTAAAGCAGATTGAACACCCACAACCTATCTCAACTTGCAGAAAAACGCATACCCCGGCTGTGCTATCAGAAAGGAGAATATGTCAGACAATAATTTTCTTGTATTTTGAGGACGAATCTTTTATCCTTTGCAAACTAATGATTTTGATATTATTTTGATACAATAAATTTATTATATTTTTAAGTTAAGTTTTTGAACAAAATGTTTGATTTTATTTAACTAATTTTCGATGTTTTAGATAAATTTTTATTTCATTCAATGGTTCGTTTAAACAAATTTAAAGATATTAATCCTATATCAAATATAGTTCATATTGAAGGAATTTTTCAAACAGTTAAACGTTATGCAGTTTTGGGTAGACTGGTCAGTAATATTTGTTTGAAATCTATAAGTCGATAAGTTTGAAATAGTGTTCAATACTATTATTCAACTTTTGTATATAAAGTAACCTCAACAAAAGTTTGTTGTTGGTTACAAACTTTGGTATTTAAGCTTGGTAATTTTGTTGTTCAGGGACTTCTTTTGGAAACTCCAAAGTAAGCGCACGCTATTCTCTGTTCGGAACAATCCAACAGATCTATTTTACATTTGCATTTGTTACATCTTTTGTACTATTTTATTATTTAGCTGTTTAATTGTTTTGGAATAAATTTGTTGCTGTAAACAATTAACATTTTGGACATTTATCAACTTTTATATGGACATAGCCAGTATGATAGTATCACGCATCCAAAGTCACCCAAAGTCTTTACGGCAGATTATCATCGATAATCAGGCGACAAAGTAACGTCGAGATATTCACACAACGCATTCACGTTAAAATCTTATTTAATAAATACCTTGAGAGAAAAATAGCCACCCCCACTGAAAGGAATATCAAATGGTGGGTTAAAGGGGATGACACATGTAAAAAAAGTTTTGAATTGTTAGAATCACATATTTGATCAAAATAATGAAGACTTGGGAACATTTGGCTCGGAACCTGTGACCTTACCACAAGACACAAGAAATATATTGCACTGACATCTGAAAACAACTCAGCGATAGAGAAAGCAGTCTCATACCTGCGTTAAATTCGAGACATGTTCATAAATTTTCTGGATGCAAAGTTACATTTCTGGAAATTCCTACCTACTAAATAGTAGAATACAACAAAAAGGGTCATAAAAACCAAAAATGAATTTGCCAATCAAGATAAAAAACTGGAAGTCTAAGTGTATAAACTAAACAAACACATTTGAGAATTAAATCACTCAGAGAATGTACACTCTCCATCATTCAACCTAGATTTTACTCAAAAACGCAAGAACTATCAAAAACAAGAATACGAAGAAAGAACTAAAAAAAACTAAATTCTTAAGCTTTTGGTTATATCTAGATGGTATACATTCAGGCCAAATCCTCAGTAAAGTGTGGATAAGAAAACTTGGGAACCAAATTACCAAGGACTGCTGGGAGAAACCGAATAACTTTACCAACATAACTTGTGAAACTCCAAATCAGAAAGGATTTTCCTATCTATATTTGGGAATCAGCAACATCATAAGCGTTACCAGTACTCTTCAAATACAACAATAACATATTGGTTACAGTCAGTAAGAATATTCCTTGCTATACTGAATCTAAATAATAAAGGACATTCCTTGCCACGTTAGCCACCGGTTTTACATACAACGATCAACAAGGAAAGCAAACCAGACAGTCATCAGAAGCAATCAGTAAGGATATTCCTTGCTATATTGATATCGACTTGTCAGTAAGGATATTCCTTGCTACACTAGCAAATCCGTGACAGTATCAACTACAATCAGTAAGGATATTACTACCATAAGTAAGGATATTACTTGCTTAATTGCCTAACAACTACTATCCACGACTACGTCACATAATCTGAAGATGAAGTTCACACTTCTCCCTTTGTTAATTGTCATCACCCTTACAAATATCACCAAACCAAAATCATGGGCATACCAACAGTATACAACCAACATTCTGAACATATTGTGGAACGAGACCAATCACAAAGCATAAAAAACACATACAAGATCTGCTGCATCCTTACTTATCATATTATTAGCAGGAGACATAGAATTCAACCTGGGACCAACGAGAGCAAACATTTTTCCATGTGGTCTATGTGATCGACCAATAACTTGGTCAAATGATGGGATCTGCTGTAATTGCTGCATCATAAGGCATCATCGCTCATGTATAGAGCTCTTCACCGATGACTATGAACTCCTACAACGATCAAACGTACAGTGGATGTGCTGCAAATGTGACAGCATTAATTGAGATAGAAAACACTAGTTACTATAAACCACTCACTACTTCTTTCATGTCAAATCTTAGCCCTCGACCTAGTATTCACCAGCAACAAGCATACCAGATATCTCAGATCATGTCATCCTAGTCACTGACACCAACATCAAATCTCACTGTCAAAAGTCAAACCCAAGAAAAATTTTTATCCTGCAATGGTCGTTTTTATAGACGAATACGACCCTACGAATATTTTTTTTCGTATTCGTAGGGTATGCTGGTAACCGGCCCATGAATTTGAACGAAGAAAAGACCAGGCGGCTGGTTTGAAAACCTCACTACTTTGACGTCACAGTGTAAATTCGCCTATGACGTCATGGATGTAACCAAAATGGCCGAAGTTGTTGACTTTCTACCTCGTCCCGCTTCACTGGGAAAATGCCTTTTTTAAATAAGTTTTTAATGATTGCAGGATAAAAACAATATACGTTTATTGTCGGGAATATAAAATTTATTTGTACTCGCTGCGAAACAGCGAGAAATGCTCGGTAAACCTCGCATTTCTACCTGTTTCTAAAGCTCGTCAAATAAATTTTATATTTTCCGACAATGTACATATATTGTATATATATTCGGTCTAAGGCGAACTGAATGTTGTGGTTTCTGGTTCTGTGCTTTGTGTCTGTCTGGCGTCATTGTTTTTGTGTCTAACGTCATTGTTTTCTGTGTTCTCGTTTTTGCCCTGTCTTTTGACTTCGATTTTTGTGAATTTCACCCCTTTGTTCCTTCGGTATTCTACTGCCGTTGTTTGGAAGGAGTACAAAAGGACTTAAAAACCCTGGAGACTGAAATAAAAGACAAAAAGAGGAAATCAACGATATCAATTATATGTCGTCATACTTCAAAAATCTTTGATACCTGGGAATCAATATATCAACAAAAATATTGAAATCGAATAACAGATTAAAATGAATCAACCACAAGATCAGAAAAATGCTTAAACAAAGCTGAATTGCTTACAAATAGACTACTTAAGCAAGAAAACGTTACCAAAAACTTTAAGTCATCACTACAGAAGTTTTTCGGTCGACATCACGATCTTGAGGATCGTTATGAGATATCTGTTTCCCAAATGACAACATATCTTTCCCTCTACAACTAAGTTTTTTTTTTTCTTCTATCGGATTTGACTTTACTACCGGAGTTGACATGTTCCACATGGCGATTGTCTTATGACGTTACGCGCGATGTTGGTGATAGTTGACGTTACGCTTAAAAGACGTTCAAAAATAAAAGTAAACAACGAAGTTACTCATTTCGTTCACTGTCATTCTTTTAGATTTGCTGTAAACCTTTGTATAAATTCTTAGTTCGTTGTTTTTAGAAAAAAATCGGATATTACTGTATACTATATTTTGTTTATTTTTATGTACATTCATTTTTAGAGGACTATACTCGATTGACGACGGACAGCAAAATCAAAAATAAACTGGTCGTGATTTCAACTGAAAAACCGAGTACATACTGTTATCTATAAGTCAAATTTTGTCAAATTATACTCAATTTACGAAATAAGTATTGACAATTTATTCAAGTAGTAATTCATGAAAGAAGTACTGACAATTTTTTTTTCAAATACATGTAGTAATTCATGATGAAGTACTGACAATTTATTCAAGTAGTATTTCATGAAAGAAGAAACAATTTATTCAAGTAGTATTTCATGAAAAAAGTACTGACAATTTATTCAAGTAGCATCTTAAAAGAAGTACTGACAATTAATTCAAGTAGTATTTTCTGAAAGAAGTATTGACAATTTATTCAAGTAGCATGTCATAAAAGAAGTACTGACAATTAATTCAAGTAGTATTTCCTGAAAGAAGTACTTACAATTTATTCAAGTAGACAGTAATTCATGAAAGAAGTACTGACAATTTATTCAAGCAGTAATTCATGATGAAGTACTGACAATTTATTCAAGTAGTACTTCATGAAAGAAGTACTGACAATTTATTAAAGAAGTAATTCATGATGAAGTACTTACAATTTATTCTAGTAGAGGTACTGACAATTCATTCAAGTAGTAAACAACGGCAGTAGAATACCGAAGGAACAAAGGGGTGAAATTCACAAAATTGGAGTCCAAAGACAGGGCAAAAACGAGAACACAGAAAACAATGACGTTAGACACAAAAACAATGACGCCAGACAGACACAAAGCACAGAACCAGAAACCACAACATTCAGAACAAAGGCACTCACAATGTGAACTCCAGTGAAACTGAGAGTGACATCAGGTGCTCCGGAAGGGTAAGCATGTCCTGCTCTGTTAACAGCACCCGTCACACTGTGGGTGATTCAATCCGGTAAAATGTCAAAGTCGGTAGTCAAATCCGGGAAGACGTGAATCTAGCTGAAAATGTCCACTTTCATTTGGGATACTGACACGTCATATCTTTCAATGATGCTATGGTGACGGCCATAGAATTTCTTGAGGGATGAAATTAACAAAGGTTGAACAAATCCCTGACTAAGCAGCTTTTGGGACAGTGTTTTTGCTCTGTTCAAAAAATCACTGTACAAAATACAAGCTCGACAGTAACGAATCAACTGTGAAATGTACACTCCATAGGCTGGAGAGGTAGGTATATTGCTGCTAAGAAAGGGAAAGTTCACAATGGGGAAATTGAAATCATCACGCTTGTCATATAGCTTAGATTTCAAACGTCAATCTTCGTCAATATACAATAAAAGATCTAGGTACGAAGCTGAAGTAGGTGTTTCAGTTGTTTCTTTAATTTCAAGCTCATTTGGATAGATCTGATGTAAATAATCCTTAAATTTAGGATTATTAAGAGAAAGCACATCGTCTATGTAGCGGAAGCTGAAATTAAAGGACTGGGCTAAATGTTTTTGTTTTCTTTGAATGAGCCCTTGTAAAAACTTGGAAAAGGTCAGCTAAAAGCGGCGCACAGTTTGTTCCCATAGGAATCCCTATTTTCTGTTGGAAAACACGACCACCAAATTTGACATTTATGATGAAGTACTGACAATTTATTCAAGAAGTAATTCATGAAAGAAGTACTGACAATTTATTGAAGTAGTATTTCATGAAAGAAGTACTGACAATTTATTCAAGTATTAATTCATGAAAGAAGTATTGACAATTTATTCAGGTAGTAAATCATGAAAGAAGTACTGACAATTTATTCAAGTAGTACTGACAGATAAAAAAACAGGCTAAAATACTGTACTGACGATTTCTGTAACAAACGAATGCAGCTCTCACAAAAATATTTTCTTTTTAGCCATTCCGCATTAATATCTAGTTCTTCGGATTTGCTTAATGTATTTTGACCTTGATAAAAAAATATTGTATTTTTCCCGCTCTTAGTTTGAAACTGTCTAATTGCATTTTCTTTTGAAGTAGAACCATTGCAGCAAATAAACAGCTGCGCCAAGTCGCATAATACGCCCGTTGTCAACTCTTCAAAAATTTAAGTGATTAAAGAAGGGGTTCTCAATTTAGAATGCACTTATAATTGCCTAATTAAGCTTGATATCTCTTTACTAAATCAATCTGCAAAGTTTGAAGTGAGCTGATCAAACTATTTGTCAGTTTGTTATGTATAAAATTGCCTTAAATTTGAAAAAAATCAAGTTCAATAACTCTTTCAAGAAAAATCGAAATTTCATGAAAAATTATACAGACTATGAAGCCATCATATGTAATTTTGGTAGTTTTGTATTATCCAATACCTCTACAAAGATTGAAGTGAATTTGCCATAAGGTTGTCAAAGTTAGAATGCGACATCGGTAAAAATTGTCTCAGAATTGACAAATAAAGTCCCATATCTCTTGCAAGAAAATTCAAAATTTCACGAAAAAGTATAAAGATTATGAGGCCATCATTATCATACCCAATATCGTACCAAAGATTGAAGTGAATCGGCCAAAACTCTTGTCAAGTAGGAGCGCGACATGTAAAAATTGCCTTAAAATTGACGAATCAAGTCCCATAACTCCTACAAGACAAATAAAATTTTCACAAAAAGTATACAGATCGTGAGTCTATCATACCCAATACCTCTACACAGTTTGAAGTGAATTTGCCAAAGGGTTGTTGAGTTAGAGTGCGACATGTAAAAATTGCCTTAAAATTGACGAATAAAGCCCAATAACTCCTGCAATATAAAATCGAATGTGCACGAAAAGTATATACAAATCGTGAGGCCATCATACCCAATACTTCTGCGAAGTTTGAAGTGAATTGGCCAAATGGTCGTCAAGTTATGAAACTTATGAAACGGACGGACAGGCGGACGGACGGACAATCGGACATTGGTATACCATAATACGTCCGTCATCAGACGGGCGTATAAAACTGCTTAAACGTAAATTAACCAGTTTCATAACACATTCTCAAATCTAGGAGTATGTAACCAAGATATATTCGTGTACAAATAGTTACTCAAAACGTGCATATATATAATATATATATATATATATATATATATATATATA
>MJUU01002371.1:58060-74338 GCA_002080025.1 Modiolus philippinarum
CTAATGTTAAAATCCCTAAATTACCCCTGATTATGCAAATGAGCTAATTAACCACGCCCATTTTCCTTATATGGTCATGATCCCTACTTTCAAGCGTCAAGAACGTAGAGCACCGTGAGCGTAGCGAAATGGTGTGAGAGTGGTTGGACGGTTGGGGTGGGGCAACCGGGTTCAGTATTCTAACCCAAAACCTCTTTCCATTGTTTTATTCTATTTTGATGCCTCCTTTTGTGCTGTTTGATTCTTGTGTATTGGGGTTTGTACTCTATCCAGACTTTTATGTTGGTATCGATTTGTCTTCTGTTATCTCTAACCTTTTTTCTGGTTTCCCATCCCGATCTCGGTTAACTCCCTTTGCTTTTTATACTCTTGAGCCCATGTTTTGTTTTGTCCTTACGTCACTCCTACTAGTTTATCTTTTTTTTTTATTGTTTATCCCGTTCTGTATCATTATTGATTTTTTTCCCATTTATTGTTTCCTGTATCTATATACTTTTCATTCAATTAGGCAATAAATAATACACTAATTTACATATATACATATTTTATTTTCCCCGTCATGAAGCAAACATGGGTTAGGGAATGTGGGTTTGGAGGTTCCTTAAAAAATTGAAAAAAAAATAATAATAAAAAATTTTAAAAATGAATAAAAATATTTTACTTTTTCTCTCCTCCTCTCCCTTTAAGGCCCAAATCTTCCTCTCAAATTCTTGAGGTGAGCACACGAGCAGTACGAGCAGCGAAATGAGCACACGAGCAGTGAAAACGAGCAGCGTGGGCATGCCTTTAAACAGCGAATTTGTCGCTTTCCCACCGCACAGCCGCCGCCGCTGAATTCCCGAGATGAGCACGCGAGCAGCACGAGCAGCGAAATGAGCACACGAGCAGTGAAAACGAGCAGCGTGAACATACCCTCAAACAACGAATTTGTCACTTTCCCACCGCACAGCAGCAGCAGCAAAATATTCCCGATATGAGCACGCGAGCAGCACGAGCAGCGAAATGAGCACACAAGAATCAGAAACACGATATGGAAAATACTTCGCCAATTGAATCGGAGTCGTGTCCTTCTTCCATCAACTCTTCTACTTTCTTGTTGTATTCTGGTTTGAGTTTGTCAAATGTTTGATTCAAGATCACCTTCCATGGAGACTCTTGGTCATCTTCATCGTCAGTGCTTTCGTCCGTGGACTCTTCTGACGTATTAGAGTCGTTACTTTCTTCGTTGCTTTATACAGATTCGTGATCGCTTTCTTCTGATACGTTGGACTCTGTCTCCGATTCAATTGGCGAAGTATTTTCCATATCGTGTTTCTGATTCTTGTGGCGAACGAGATTGAAGTGACGATTGGTCGTATATTCACAAAGGTCGCAGTGATACATTATAGACGTCTTCCTCTCTCTGGATTCGAAGTACGAATGACGATATTTTACAGAACAAAGCTTTAAATACGGTCAGCTTGGGAATGTCGCTGCTCGCGTGCTCATTTCGCTGCTCGTGCTGCTCGCGTGCTCATATCGGGAATATTTTGCTGCTGCTGCTGTGCGGTGGGAAAAGTGACAAATTCGTTGTTTGAGGGTATGTTCACGCTGCTCATTTTCACTGCTCGTGTGCTCATTTCGCTGCTCGTGCTGCTCGCGTGCTCATCTCGGGAATTCAGCGGCGGCGGCGGTGTTGGTTAGTTGATAAGCGGCGGCGTTGGTTGGTTGGTAATTGGCGGCGGCGGCGATGTTGGTTGGCTGGTAAGCGGTGGGAAGAGCGACAAATTCGCTGTTTAAAGGCATGCCCACGCTGCTCGTTTTCACTGCTCGTGTGCTCATTTCGCTGCTCGTACTGCTCGTGTGCCCACTTCAAGAATTTGAGAGGAGGATTTGGGCCTTAAAGGGAGAGGAGGAGAGAAAAAGTTAAATATTTTTATTCATTTTTTAAATTTTTTATTATTATTTTTTTTCAATTTTTTAAGGAACCTCCAAACCCACATTCCCTAACCCATGTTTGCTTCATGACGGGGAAAATAAAATATGTTTATATGTAAATTAGTGTATTATTTATTGCCTAATTGAATGAAAAGTATATAGATACAGGAAACAATAAATGGGGAAAAAATCAATAATGATACAGAACGGGATAAACAATAAAAAAAAGATAAACTAGTAGGGGTGACGTAAGGACAAAACAAAACATGGGCTCAAGAGTATAAAAAGCAAAGGGAGTTAACCGAGATCGGGATGGGAAACCAGATAACAGAAGACAAATCGATACCAACATAAAAGTCTGGATAGAGTACAAACCCCAATACACAAGAATCAAACAGCACAAAAGGAGGCATCAAAATAGAATAAAACAATGGAAAGAGGTTTTGGGTTAGAATACTGAACCCGGTTGCCCCACCCCAACCGTCCAACCACTCTCACACCATTTCGCTACGCTCACGGTGCTCTACGTTCTTGACGCTTGAAAGTAGGGATCATGACCATATAAGGAAAATGGGCGTGGTTAATTAGCTCATTTGCATAATCAGGGGTAATTTACGGATTTTAACATTAGCTCTATGGGGAGAAAAGTGTCCTAGGGTGACCCGATTCACTACTAAGGTTTTATGAAAGATTTTACTTGCTCGTCATATTTTCCTGTTAATATTTTATATGATCATATCGCCTCTTGATCTTCTACAGGCTAGTGATGGCAATTTCAATTTCTTAAGTCTGTCTTTATATGATAGATGTGAAATAACAGGTATTTGTTTAGTGGCTCTGTGTTGAACATTTTCGATAGCTTCTATATGTTTTTTTTTAAATATGGACTCCATGTTTGGTTGGCATACTCGCAAGTGTGGTCTAACGAGTGCTGTATACAATAGCTTAAGGAGGTTCGCTCCTCATGTTTTGGGATTTCTGTCAGATATTCGGAATTCTCTGGTTTTATCCATTTGAAAGCATTATAATTTTTTGCTCATGGACCCCCTGATTTTTTTCCAAAATTTCATTTTTTACGTCTTTAGGAGCATTCTGTAAGAATTGCATTAAATTTTATTTATTCTGTCACTTCCATTCTTGGTCAAACTTTGCTAATGTTAATCCTATGAAAAATCAGAGGAGTTCAGTTTCCCGCCAAATTTTCAATCACTTAAATCTCAAAAACGAGATCATCAACCTATCAATTTTTTTCACTTAAATTACTTCTTTTTTAATTTTCTAACAAAAAATCACATTTATTTGAAATCCTATTTATTTTCAAATAGAGAAGCAAACCCCCTTAAAGGTCAAGTACTGTCCATATATTCCATCGTTCTTCGTAATACACCTTCTGTTTTGCAGTATATAAGACACAGTTAGTAATTCAATCTTAAAGAATCCAATGATGAGTGACGGACTAAATTGATCTTAAATAGAGGCCGGGATGAATTTTCCCTTTTCTCAAATGACTGTGTGACAGAAAATTCAGATCTTTATATAAGGTGGATGTTTCAGTTCAGTCCAATATCTAGATATAGTGTTTTTAAATAATAGGTTCCATGACGTTTTCTCAACTGGATTATTTGCAAAAATATTGGATTTTCTCAACTGGATTATTTGCAAAAATGAAATAGAAGATGAAGTACATTTTCGACTGTCCATCTCTTCAAATAAATCGTGCCCGCCTTTAAATTCATTAAAGAGAAAGTATAAAAATGTTGAAAAACTTGATAAAACATCACAGTTTATTTGGCAAATAAGCTCTGGGGATTCATATATTTTACTATCAAAATATTATTTCAGTTGCTGCAAAAACTTAGCTCAAAACGAGATGAAATTTTGGAAACTAGTAATAAGGAGTAAAATAAAAACAAGCGTAAACAATATATATATATATATATATATCTATTTAAAAATGTATAATTAAAATTTTTTTGGTGGGCTGTCTCGGCGAAATGTGAGGTCACTGGTCTTCGTATTTATATTTTGGATATTGTAATGAATTGTATATTTTAATTTAAGCCCCACCCTGTTTAATTGCTTTATAAATGATCTCGATGAAATCTTTGATGCCTCTTGTCATCCTGTTAATTCAGAGCAAACTAAATTCAATTCTCTCGGAATCTGCATCAGGTCTTTAAGCTGCTTTGAATAACCTAGAAAAATATTGTCACAAATGGCAACTTACAGTAAATATTAAAAAAGGTGATCGTATTTCAAAATAATAATATAAAGATAATTCATATGGAAGTATACTTTATAAGAATAATCCACTGAATAAAGTGGAGGAATATAATTTTCTTCGAAATGTTATAGACAGGAACGGAAAATTTAAAAAATCAATATTAGAATTATCAAAAAGGGGTTAAAAGCTGTTTTTTCGTTAAAGAAGTATATGTCAGAGTTTAAACATTTATCTGTTGAATTATAATGCAAACTTTTTGATATGCTGATATAAACATACTGCCTTCAGTGGAGGATGTTATATGGTAGATTGCCACACTTAGAAAAAATATCACATGAAGAAAAATATTACCCGAGACAGCCTCGAGGGTGATATTTTCTCTTCATGTGATATTTTTTCTAAGTGTGGTAATCTACCATAACACCCTCCACTGAAGGCAGTATGATTTTTATTATACTGAATGCCTTCTTTTTACCTTTTTACTGAATAAATGATATGGTTTCTCATGAAAAAATTAAGCGTTTTTAGTCAAGAATATAATATGAATTACAACATCTGAACACACATTTTGTAAACTCTAACTTATATGTGCCAGATAAAAGATCAAAACGGGAAAATGCTAAAAATGAAAAATGAAAAATAAAGTTATTAGAAACAATTAGTATAGTGCTGTGATTTGGAAACCCTTCAAACACAGTCAAAACATTTTTCTGCCAGATATTCATGGAGCACAGGCACTTGTTTCATAAAAAATTTTAGTCCCTCCCTCTCTTCTTCCAGAGAAGGAGGGACTGACATTTTATATGAAGCAGGAGCGAGGAACGGACTGAATTTTTTTTTATGACACAAGTATTTACTGATCTACCTACGGCGACAACACGTTTGTTTCATAGAGTTGCTGTCTTTCGTATCTAAAGATTCTTCAGCTGTTTCTAAAGACACCTCTGCAAAAACCATAATATATGTTAGCGACAGAAATTTATATAAATTATGAAAACGAAGAACTGTCTAAAGTCAGTAACTAGAAAACACGAGGGGTCTTTATAAACATAAGTAGATGATATAAATCGGAGAATGGTTTTTATGAAATAAAAACGACACGCTAGGCTATGGAATAGCCTTGGATAGAGAATTGCGTGTTTGATTGACAAGGGTGTGGTGGCTCATGATGTATTTGTATACTCAAATCAATACTTGAAGTGAGCCTTTCTCGGTACTTCTTTGTAAATTCTTCTATTGGTTTGCGCATGTGACAAAAGAGGTGAAGAATACCCTATATAGTCACTAAATCAAAAGAAATGAAAGTAATATTTCTCCAATAACTGAATACCATATGCCTTCTTCAAACTGGGTGAAAAATCATCAATAATATCATCATGATAATAAAATAAAGTCTATTGGTGCAAATGTAAAACACGAGGGGACTTTATAAACATAAAGTGACTTTATAAACATAAGTAGGTGATAATACGTTGTATAAATCGATTCAGTCACTGATTCGATCAAACTTCTCATTTAAGCGGTGTTTTTTATAGTATTTGTATATTATTGATTATTGCACAATACCTTATCTTTATTTTTAACTTCTTGTTTTAAATTTATACATTAGCGTTCTTATTCTTTTTATCATATCTATATTTATAAATCTGGCTAAGCGATTTTTAACTTCTGGTTTTAAATTTAAACATTTTTTATCATATCTATATTTATAATATGGCAATACCAATCCCATCATCCTCTACAAACCTGTTCCCAGTACCACCTATGGTAAATGTTTATAATACGTTTCAACTTCCACAAGGAAACAGAAAAATCAAACCCCGCCCTGTTTTATCAGGATGAAACTGGACGCCATTTTGATTTTCGATAATATGAAATTCCTATTGGTCAATAGTCTTCTGGGCATGCGTTCTCCTCACTACGCTAGCGTACTCCTCACTTTCCCCCAAGAACTATCTATATAGCTTGGCTATTCCATAGCCTAGCTAAATAGGACTAAATACTAATCGGTAAATCTCGGTCGGAGATGGTGATACATTTGTATTTTCCGAGTTCGGCAAACTTCGTTCTCAGCATGTGATATTTTCGTTGCTATGCAAAAATATCACATGTTGCTAGGGGAAGCCTGTGATATTTTTGTTGCTACGCAAAAATATCACATGTTGCTAGGGGGAGACGGAGCAAACAAAAAATACTGCAAAATACCACATCGAGGAGAACCAATGAAATGGCTGGATTTTATTAGAAATTTGCATGAAGTATAATAATAAGACCTATTAAACTTTACAATAGTGAAATTTGGTATATTGATGAATATCAATCTATATTCCAAGCCTTAAATAGATCAAGAGTACATGGTACCATTTGTGATATATTAACATTGGTTGATAGATTAAGCTTTGAAAAAATACATATTAAATTTTGTAAATTAGTATTAGGTATTAGAAAGACATCCTGCAATAAAGCAGCTAAATCAGAACTAGGAAGAGTACCTTTAGATGCTTTCATTAAAACTCAAATTTTAATGTATTTTCTAGAATAAATTCTAAAAATATAAATCCTTTAATAAAAGAAGCATTTAGTTTGAATAAAACTTTAGCAGATGAAGGCATATACACATGGTATTCCTGTGCAAATAGCATTTTCCAAGAACTTGAGTTAAATCCAGAAACTTTCATAGATTTTGATGGACCATTTATTAACCTGTTAAAAAACTCAAGAAAACAAGTTTTTAAACATTCAAACACAGATTATTATGAAAAAGTAATCATTAATAAGCTATCGAATTTGGACGACAGCTCAAAATTGTATCTTTATAAAGGATTGAAAACTCCTTTTAAGCTAGAGAAATACCTAAAACAATTTAAAAAAATTCAATTGTGGACAACTGATCACAAAATTTCGAATCAGTTATCATAACCTTGAAGTAGAAGTAGGAAGATACAAGAAAATACCTCGAGAAAACTTGTAATGTCCTTGACAACGAAGAACACTTCTTTTTCTTTGTCAAATAGACCACTTTCATGTTTATTTCTTATCCCGACTTTCGCTCCGTTTTTATAACGTTTTCCACAAAGGGAAGTAACCTACTGACCCGACAGTCAGGTTTACGGTTCAATTGTAATAAGGGATAGCAGAAGATTTCGAATACATAGGTATCTATCACTGGACTAGGGGTAATATCTCGATTGTCTTTAAAAAAATTATTTCAAGCTATTCGGGTACTTACTACAGTGAAAATCGCAACCGTTGAGAAAGAAAATATTTAGTGACCGTCCTTTCCCTAATGAGACCGAAAACCAGAATGTCGGGTGTTAGCGAGTGACGTCCCTTTGAAAAACCTGCTAAATTAGCAGTCATCCCGTAAATATGAAATTCGTCTATTAACAATAATATAAGACAGAGTTTCATTGAAAATATAAATAACCATGTAACTGATTTTAACCAGCTTGATTCTCCATCAAAGTTAAAAAAATCTTGGATCCAGATACACGTATATTGTCCAGTGTTGTTTACTATATAAAGCAGTCTGTACTGCGAAAATGAGGTCCACATTGGCCAATTTTACTTCATTAAATATAATTAATCTTCTTATCATATGTTGTAAGCAATTTATGAATTTGTATGTCATTGTTTAGTTTATATTTTTGCTTTAACCCGTTAGGGTTTATTTGTGCAAATAAAGTTATTTAATTGTTTGTGATTGTTTTGCTCAAAATGGCGCATTAATTTGCAAATAAAATTCTGTATAGGAGCTTTCGCCGTAACGTCATAGGCCTGAAAAATTTACCTTGGTTGACAAGAAATCGTCTCTGATTAGGGTAATAAAATTGTCATTTTCAATTTACAAGTAAGAAATTGTTATTTGATATAAATGTATAACTCTTTTTTATCTTAATTACGGAATGTTTACACTTTGTCTGGATGTAAAAATTAACATTTGTTTCAGTTTCAGTGTATTTGTAAACCATATAGCTATTATAAATACGTACAAAATTTTGAAATGCACATGGAAAAATATTTGATTATTTTTTTCAAAAAGTAAATCGGTAGAAAAAAATATGAATTTCCCAATGTTTAACATGCAATTGTCAATGTATATTTGTTCCGTAAAACAAAAGTTCCTTTGGAACATATTTTAAAAACAAGGGCGTAATATTTCTTCCTTTTTGGAACAATTATTATATAACGTTTATTCCATTAGGAACAAATACTGTAATATTTGTTGTTCCGTTGGAACAAATATTTTATAATACTCTATCCCTTTGGAACAAAGGTTATGAAGGAACAAATAGCACATGACACATTTTCACAGATCCGAAATCACGGTGGGTAATCGAGATACGTGCTTTTTGGCATACGGCAGACGGGTACGCACTAGATAGCATACGTCCGATGAGTTGTTTTTGATACTACATACTGCAGACGACAAAATGTCAAGAACGGTATGTTCTGTGTTTGCTTTCACTTCAAAGTTGCAAAATATCCTGAATTTGAAGCAGAGAATATGTATAAATGATATATAGATCCAATGAAAACCGCAAGAGTTGCCAGTCTTTCCTCAAATGCCGAAATAATTAATGTCTGCAAGAAAATGTGTGACGATGCATTTTTCCCCTTATAACTTAGTTTGTTTTGGTCTGATTGTCTTCAAATTTGCACAGACCGTTTTATATACTAATCATCACAAAAGGATATGAAAATTGTATCTTGATGGCAAGTCTTTCAAGAAAAACATGTATGATACGGCATACAGGCTGATGTGATACGGCATACGATATTTTAAGTGTAAAACACGGTACAGCATACGTCTCATAAAGGATTGTAAGAATCAGTTCAATTTAGTTTTCTTTTTCTTTGGAATTCTAGAAAAACATTTTTTTACACTTATTGTTGTGTTTGCATATTCCTCTTCTATGTAGGAGCACCTTCATATATACGTTATCTGAAACGTAAGTGGGAACACTGAACAGATGCACCAGGCATGTTAACATGATCATTGTCTTCTCCATTCCCTAGCCTGCTTCCTGCTTGTGAAAACCGTACATACGTACCAATACTGACTAAATATATTTACAGAGTGCTAAAGCAAACTTTATACATAAAATACTCTCCGGAGCCCCATCAAGATAAGAATGAACAGGAATCAGTTAGGATAATCTGCTCTGTCCAAAACGATGTTGGTAAATTCTCAGTTGAATTGAATGGTAGGAAAGCGGAAGATTAACAAAATGATCTCCAAAACAAACCACCAAATTTTCAGAGGATAAATAAGAACCAGAATCCAAAGATATATGAATGAGAGGTCTGTGCCATACCATAGAATTCAATATGAACCAATATATCAGCCGACTGATAGTCTCAGGCTTCATGTATTCGTGATGTTAGACTTCCTGAAAACTACAGATGGAAAAATGCATATAGTTCTGTGTTAAAATCGAAGGATTTAATAGAAACGTCCAAATCATTTTAGCACATTGAAAATTTGAAGAGGCGAAAAACACGCCTAATCTGCACGAAAAGCGGGAAACATCAATTATATATCTGATTACATTGGAAAGCATTAACGTTTCATTTCCATCCCTTCTTATAGATAAACAACCGTCTTTTTATGCCTCCGCCGTAAGGAGACGGGGGCATCTGTCCGTACGTACATTCGAAAATATTCGTCAAGGGTTTCCCAGCTTGTGTTCGCAGTAATGATTTGATATTTTGTCTGAGGCTTTGGTATGATGAGTTGTATCGTGTTATTAATTTTTAAGTCCGTCACTCGTCTATTTTCTTTTAGCTGTGGAACTGTAGCTCTATAGGTCCTTTTACATTTTTTTTCTGATTTGGCGGAATCCGTAGCTCTATGCTCCGCAACTATAAAAAAATCAGCACAAGGACCATAAGGGCTACGGTCATTCAGTTAATTTCCTTTTTGCCGATAACTTTGATTTTTTTTCCATTATAGGCATGTGTTAAAATTTACGGGAAGGATTTATCAGCTTGTGTTTGAGTAATGATCTGATATTTGGTCTGGAGCTTTGATATGATCAGTTGTACTGTGTCTCCTCTTTCCAAGTCTATCACTCATCTACTTCCTGTTTGCCGATAACTAAGATTTTTTCCATTGTAGTCTTTCATTGAAAATTTTCGTCAAGGATCCGGCTTGTGTATGTAGTGATGATCTGATATTTGGTCTGAATCTTTAGTAGGATGAGTTATACCGTGTCTCCCCTTTTCAGGTATGCCATTAATCTACTTTCTGTTTGCCGAAAACTTTGATTTTTTCCATTATAGTTACATTTGTGTATATATCAAGGATTTCTAAGGATGTGTATGCTGCAATGATTTGATCTGAAGCTTTTGAATGATGAGTTAAACCGTATCTCCCCTTTTCATGCATGCCATTCATCCACTTCCTGTTTGCCAATAACTTTGATTTTTTTTTCATTATAGCCATATATTGAAAATTTTCGTCAAGATTTTCTTATCTGGTGTGTGTAGTAAAGTTTTTCTGCAGTCCTGTTTTGCTGAATAGAATATCTGGCGAGGCTAACGTGTCCCACTGACACGTTTTCTATTTTTTTACCATTAATGATTGCATTAATACAGAGGTTCGGAATAATAAATCAGCTCGTAAATGTGGAATTCAAACTTGCATTTACAACTTATTAAAGTTAGGGTTAACCCTAACCCTAACCCGGTGTTAGGGGCCGTCTTGAACTTACTATGAGGTATGAGCAAAGCTCATTGTTGAAGGCCTCATGGTGACTTCACGATGAAGAACAACAATAAAAGCGTTGTTCCTTTGCTTGTTTTTTACCATGTATTTGTAGAGACTTTGTCTCATGTGCATTTATTCCATATCCTTTTATTCACCATTTATTAGTTCATAGTTCAACATCAGAGACGTACAGATCACAGGAGTGGAGGCAGATTCGGGGTTGGCATTTCATGAAAGATTTTGGATGTTTCGGATCTATATCATATTTCGGATCATTACTTATTCCCTTCGAGTTCTCTTGGGATAAAGAAATTCGGGTCTCGAATTTTGCATGACCTGGAAATTTTTGGGTATGGGATAGCCTCAACCCCGTCAGTTTATAGTCAAGGTACCCACCATTTCTAGTGTAAATAACTGAAATATAACCAAAAAGTATAAAGCTAGTATAATTTCGCATGAAGATTTTGAGTAATTTATCAAATTATCTTGGAGTATTTATCCGGGACATCTCTAACTATACTTCAACCCATCTTTTAAATGAGATGTGGTAATCTGTTGTGCCGGTTTCCATTATTCCGACAGTCTGTCCGTCCCAACTCTTTTTGTCCACTTTTAATGTAATGGTAGAGGATAAATATATCGAATTTTGCTACATGCTTTGTCATTGTACAGTCATGAATCAGTAATTTGAGGTCAATTTTCAGTCCTGTTCACTGACTTGGTCAATATTTGACATTTTGTCATACTATTCTCTGTTTTCATTGTACCTTCCTGTTGCATGCTGGATGCAGATGGAAAGCATATGTCGCTGCCGAACATTAAGAACTTATATAAATGGGCTTTGTCAGTTATAGCATTATCACAGGCCTCATCAACAAGGAGTACTAATGCAGCCCGTTGCAAAAAATAAAGAGAAAAAATACAAAAATGTAATAAAAAACACACACTCAACAAAAACAAACAAAACAAACAAATAAGAAACATTTATTATTCAGATAGCGGTGATTTCTCGAGTTTTCTCAGTTAAATAAATGTCATATTGTCATCGATGAAAATAAAGGATTTCTAGTCACTGGATGACGTCTTAATGAAGCGAAGTCACAATGTCTCTTCAATCTCGTCGTCAAGTAAACAACTGGCGTATTGACATGAAAAAAATAATCCGCATCTAAAATCTCGGTTTTTGAGTAGAAAATCTATATAATAAAAAGCATAACTAATCGGCCGTCATGAATATCAATAAAAATGTCACTCGTGTTGATCAACGCAGTGGATTTAACTCGTTGCAGAACAAGTTCTGCAACTCGTTAAATCCTTCTGCGTTGTTCGGCACTCGTGACATTTTTATTGATATTCACGACGGTCAATGAGTTATACTATAAATATACAAAGAAAACAATAAAGATGACAATGCACAGGGAACATGACCAAACGAATCTTAATGCACAGTGCCATATAAATATCCTGCTATATGATATTTATCATCCTTCCCCATGGTTATATCAGCCTGCAGAGTCTTTCCACAAAACACGTATCTGGTTGACCCGGATATATCAGAGGTTGACCTGGATACATCAAGCAATTCTCCCAAAGTTTCAAAGGCAATAACTTTTATTCAAGTTTTCACACGAAATCAAATAGATGATAAAAATCATCTATCGCATAAGTTTTTTTCCGATTATGCATTCAAAACAGAATCATGTTTACCCAAATAGAGAAACTAAACGTCAGAAAAATTGAAGAAACTGGGTCGTTGATATATCCTGCAGAGCTATGACGTTTTCACATTATGACGTCATAAAAGCTCTAAGTAACGACAGAATATCGAAACAACCAAAGGCTGCAACAATAAAAATCGACATTATTTCGAGTAGAGCAAGGTCGGCAGTTATCGACGGGCGGCAATTATCGACATGTTTCCCGCTGGAACCTCTTCAATATACAAAAACTTACTTCGGTTACTTGCGGACGTTTACATATTGAAATATGACTACTCGGATGATCTCTCGACTTTCTGTTATATTAGTGTAAATACCAATGTCGCAGATTGTCGATTAAAATATTCGATGTCTTGTCGTCAGCTGAAAAACATGGTGTCTTACGCGATCGAATAAGATATCACATGTCACATGTACAAGTTGGAAAACTATAAACTCAACATTGGAGTTCTGAATATAACAATCGTCTACTGTCCTACCATATATGGGCATGTCGAAAACTGCCTCTCGAAAACAACATTGGGGGCAGTTATCGACACATATGTATATTGAAATGATAGCTGTAACATTAGAAAAATTAAATCTTAATATTCAACCATTATTTCAGATATTTGAAGAATTTTACTGTTTTCAGATATTTTTATTGTAATGCAGACAGATTGTTGTGTATTTAGAGGTGTGCTGGAAATATAAGGGGACATTTTGGGGATGCCAGGCTTTGTAGTTTTTTTAGCTCGGAGATTCGGAATTGCTTTAATGCTTTATTTTTTAAGCCCCGGATTTCAGGAACTAAATGCACCGGGAATCCGGATTTCATCAATTTTTTAGTTCCTGTGTAGTTCGGGGTATCGGGATTTAGTAAAGTCGGTCGGTATTCCGGGATGAGACACCCTCCTGCCCCTCATTTTATCAAGCTACCAGTTTGCATGTTGTAGATTGCTGAAAAGAAATTATTTCAATAAAAAGTTGATACTCTGTTTTGTCAGTCTTTCTTTTTTTTAGTTTGTTTGTCGATTTGTGTGTATTTGTTGCGTTATTTTCACTCATTTTTCTTTATATCTATTGACGACAAGTTTATTTGAAGAACACATATATAGTCAATTAAGAAATGTTTTACTTTGCAACTTTTTTATTGAAAAAAGTGGCAAAGCCTGCAATGACCACTTTGTCTGTAATAAGACATGCAGTTTTTTAAATTGAATTTTTAATTGTGACCGATTTGCTGTGATAAGACATACATTAGTTTTCTATTCACTTTATTTTTTTTTATTTTGTAGAATTTGCCTCATATTAATTTGNTGTTTTGACAAAACGTGTCAGTACGTTTCTTGTTATATTCTAGTGGTAGTTTTGACCGTTGTAGAAACAAAAATAGAAAACATGATTTTTGTTATATGCTCCTGGAGAGTAGTTAACATCCCATAGAATCGTAGGTTTTCAAAAACATGTTTTCGAAAAGCTGCGATTCTATGGGATATCAACTACTTTTATTTGCATGAAGCATAAATGTTAAAGCAGCATTGGCTAACTTAAATTCTGAAGTTAACGTTTTTAGCTCACTTGGCTATGCCAGGGTAAACTTTTGCTGTCATTTGGCTTCCGTTGTCCGCCCGTCCGTCGTTCGTCCGTCGCAAACTTTTCATTCAAAAAATCTTTTCTGAAACCACTTGACCGTTTGGAATCAAGCTTGGTCACAATAGGCCTTGGTTGATCCCCTTTAAAACTGTATCCTCACTTCATCCAAGGTGGTCGCTAGCGGGGAACATAGTTTTGACATTGAACCATATGGAAAACACATTAAAAAGAACTTTTTCTCAGAAACCACCAGTTCAATTATAACCAAATTTAGTCACAATGGACCTTAGAATGTCACTTTCAAAAAAGTTATCCAGCAGTCTGTGGTACATCCAATTAAGATGGCCTCAAGCGGTGAACATAAGTTTTTACATTGGACCCTTTCGAAAATATATTTATAGATCTTCTTCTCAGAAACCAATTTGAACCAAACAGGTTTGGGTAAACACAAACTGGTGTAATCCTACCGCTGGCTTTTGCTGGTACCGGTACCAAGTCCGGCTGTACTGAGTTCCTATCGTTGTCTACGTTTGTCTTTTGTCTTTTGTCTTATACGTGTTTTTCCTTTCCTGTGTAGTTCCCTGGCAGATTGTGGCATGTAATTATAATTTGCAGCCATTGGAGATGTTCCATTCTTGTACATAGTCGCACTGGTCCTTTCGTGGTCCTATCCAAAAAAAGGTATCTTGCAGGTCCGTACCTTATCGAAGATGGCTACCAGCAGGGAACACTCTATGGTTAAATGTAATAAAATTCAAGTGGCACATCATGACATAATTGAATTTCTTTTCGTATATTAAATCCGTAATCTTGATTCAGTCGTAGGCACAAACCTATCTAAACTTTCATAGCAGCCAAGAAAAGATTTATTTTCGGACGGGAGTTGAAAATAAACTAAGATCACATGTTTTGTATGATTAAAATACAGAAATATCTACAAAAGTTTTATTGTTCATACAGAAATATTGTTTTTATTACAACAACTCGTACTATACATGAAATAGTTCTTATTATGTACATCAACAGACTTTTTTGTGGTGTCTTTTAATTTAAAAATAAGATATAATGAAAAGAGATAATTTTAAAAGGGAAGACAATAAAACTAAGGGAGGTAATAAACTAACAGAATGAAGAAGTTAGAAAATATTATTATCTTGGTAAATTTCCTTTAACTCTCGAAGTCGTTATTATTTTTGACTTGCAGTTCTTATTTAACTTGTTATTATTTGGAAACCCTTACCAAAATATTTTTTGCAAGAGGCCTTTGAATGATTTGATTTTCAGCGATTACATGGAGAACCTCTGCCAAAATTTTTAATGAATTGTGGTCTGATATGGGTTGTCATGGATGGTGGAACTCGTGGTTGACATGGATCCCAAAACCATAGAAAATAAGTATTCTGTAACATTTTTTAAAATGATTTTAGCAATATGTATAAACTAGATTTTAAAGGGATTTTGAAGGGGGGTTTCGGAATGTTTAAATTTCAGCAATATGTATTACTTACTTTAAAAAGGGAACCCCTCTCCAAATCTTTTTTTAATTGTGGTCTGATATTGGTTGTAATGGATGGCAGAGTTTTTGGTTACCATAGAAACCAAACAACAAAACTTAAATTTTAGAAAAAAAAAGTATTTTGCTAGATTTTGTTTTGTTTCAGAAATACGTTAATAAAGAAAACCCCTGCACAAATATTTTTTTTGAAAGGGGCCTTGTAATCTTTTGATAACAGCAGTATTTAGATTATGAGGGGAACCTGCCTTAATTATTTTGAAAGGTGGTCTGAAGTGGGTGAAAATTGATAACACATTCAAACACCTTCAAAGATCTTCTCAGAAACAGCCTGTCCAATTTGAACCGAATCCACTATGTCTGCAAGCATCTTTATAATCCATGGTAGCCCTAAACAGGGAACAGATTTTAACATTGAACCCTAATGGAAATACCATTTATCTGTGTCAGCCATGGTCCAGGTTAGCGATACAAGCTCTTGAAAACCTCTTGTTTTTTTTTGTATTTTTTATATTTTTTGTAATTTTTCACATAGAATATGTAATTGTGATAGCTCCCTGTTAATATCGGTAGTATTATATTGTTTCAGTTTATGTGATTTTTTTTTTTTTTTTTTTTT
>MJUU01002373.1:29214-46634 GCA_002080025.1 Modiolus philippinarum
TTTTTTTTTTTTATATATATATATATATATATATATATATATATTGAGCATTTCTAGTCATCCGGCCATTTTGCCTTTAGGATTCTTGAACCGAAGAAGAAAAGTAAGGGCACCATGGTCGGTAGAAACCAAGTTAGTACTTTTGATATAATGGTGAAAAATAACAAAATACCGAAATTGCTGTTAATTTATTTTCTGTATATGAAAATCTTTAATTTCCAGGAGAACAGTTACAGTTCTTTTCTGGTTACACGATATTGCCTTTGTGTTTCACTGAGTGATTTGCTGAAATATGCAATGAAAACGTTTTTTTTCTCATCTGTAATAAGACCGCCCCGATGTCATAACCACTGGCATCTGTTTACACAATATAGTTCTTGCCCGTATCTGGAAATCCTAAGATCAGGACAGAAATCAGACATGATTTTAATTTCTGAAATGATACATCGCATTTTATGAAGTTTGTGTAATGGCTTAGCTATTGCTGCAAAATAATTGATAGATCTTCTATAGTAGGTGCAGGTGCCTATAAAACTTCTAATACCTGTAATATTTTTGGCAGGCAATGTTCCTATACTTTATTTTACTTGGATCAGCAGCAATACATTTGTTTGAGACCATGGGTCCCAAAAATGAGACTTGACTCTGAAAATGAGTGCACTTTTCAGGAGAAACTTGTTGATAATGGGAACCTATTCTTTCTAAAACTTCACAAATTTGTGTAAATGTGATTCAAATGAGTTTGAGAAAACTATTATGTCATCCAGTTTAGTCCTGCAAAAATATATTCCACAAGTCGTTGAAATGTGGCTGAGTTACAAAGACTCATTGTCATCACATTGACCTAGAATAAACTGTAAAAGCGGTTTTCTTGTTATCTTCCTCCTCTTTTTTACCTACAAGTAACCATTGGATAAGTCTAACTAATACACTGAACCAGTGGGAGTCTCATAAAGTGTCAAAATAGTCATCAATTTTGGGTAATGGATATGAGTCCTCTTCTGTGACAGAATTTAGTGAACGATAGTCAAAACACAAAGGTGTGCTGCCATCTCTCTTTGTCACGGGTGCTATAGGTGATGCACAAGGTAGTCGTTTTATCGCTTTATGTGTTTCAAGGCGTCAGCTGTTCAAATTGTCTTTGCTATTTGAAAATTTACTACAGTGACACATAAAAAGCTGTGAACTGGTTGTGCTTGTTTATCTTTTAGCAGACCACTGCTTCAATTAGCCAATTTCTCCAAATGACTCGATGTTACTGTGTACTGACTCTGAGTATCTTATCGACATCATATCCCAATGATTCTTGTTTTAAATCAACTAACTCACACATTGCAATAGATAAAAATGTATAAAAATTCTATAGTTTGATCAAAATCTGAAATATTGGATATAGTCTATTAAAATTAATGCAGTTTGAGTTAACATATGTGTTATGGTCTCATGTTCATTTACTCCATATCCTTTCGTAAAATATTATGGTACTGTCCCGTCACGTTTTAGGAATAATAGGAAATTTTAATCAAGGTCTCAACTCTGCATTTCATCGTAAAGACTTGATACAAGATAATAAATATTAAAAAAAAAATTAAATCAGTTTGTGTTATCGATTAAAGATTATACTTTATAAACTGCAAATAAAAATTAAGCAGTATAATGTTTTATTTTCAAATGATATCATTACTCAGTGAGGATTAGTGGTCCTGTCCTTACTTTGGAAACAAAGGAATAAGTTATTGATGCAATTTAAAATACAGCATCATACAGTATCATTGGCGAAATTGTTAATGATATAACGGAAAACTTAGAAAGATGATAAAACTACTAAGTAATTGGGAACCCGTTCTATATAAAAACATGATTGAATTGACATGCCAAAGTTCGTTCAAATTTCCGATTCCATATTTACAGTATTAAAATTGAAATAAATCATATTCCACATTACTAAAAAAATTGTGAAGGGTGGATGTCATTGACATTAATAAGCTACATCACAATAAATACCCGAAAATAGAACTTAAGTCTATGGATTAAGATTTGTTAGTGTTTCCGTACTTAATCTCTAGAAGATTGAATTATCTTATTGAGAATTGTTGCAAACATGAACTTTACAATTTGTACATTTTCTTCAATACAAAATCAATTCGTATGTATTATCATTCAATATAAGACTTTAAGTTAAAGGATCAAGTAGTAAAAGAGAACCATACAAAACAACGACAACCAAAGCAAGATACGTGGGAATACTTCCTCTTATTTCTCTTTTTATTTTTTGTTCAATCATACAAGGTAAGATGCATTTAATTGTTTTTTATAGCTCCTCCATGAAGAAAGCCAGGAATAAATATTTTTTCTGTGAATTTTTCCTTCAAGCAGAACGTCGAAACACTGGCGGATCATCCAACTTCTAAAGTGGATTTGTCACTTCTTTGGGTTAAAGGGCTTCCAAATGTTTTGATTTGATCTGCACTGATGAGACATAAGTTCTCCAAATGCGCATATGCAGAATATAAATTGACAGTATCTTTGGTATTTTGTTATTTAAGATACAAATTTTTCACGAAATTAAAAAATAAGGTGTTTCAAGCAGAGTATCCGCCAGTGCGACGATGTTAAGATCAAAATTTTTTACAGATGAGAAATCGTTTCATTGAATTTACAAGAAGTAATATTGACAGAAGATTTCATTTGATTATATTCAGGATAGATTTAGCAGAGTAAGGGACCGACCATTTAACCTGAAAAGGGGGGGGTATGGTTTTTTTCTTTAAAGAAATTTTTTTTTCTAGCTTACAAAAAGTGACATCTAGATACATTTTGGATAATGAAACAGAGCACGATTACACAATGACTTATATTTTATGATTATAGATTGATTTATCATCTTATTATAATAATAAGAAATATCAAAATACCAGAGCTAATCGAAATAATTACTCTTCTACTAAAAAATAAAACAAAGGTTACGCGTTTCCATCATAACCTCGCCGCTCCAGAAATTTGAAACCCCACATATTTGTGACCATTTTCAAAGTTAAAAGGGGTATAAATCCTACAGAAATAATTAAGCAGGACTCATCTTCAAATTCCCTCGAGGCAACTTTAAGCTACAGCTACTGTACAAAAACCACCCAAATCCAATAAGAAATACAATTGCTAAAGCATTTACAAGGATATTTTGTCGATTTTCCTACAAACAAACAAGACTAATCTTCAAACTCGCTTGAGGTATTCTTAAACTAAAGCAAAAGTTTGTATAGGTATCATCCAATTACAATGGTTAAGTTCTTATAAGGATATTTAAGTCGTTTTTAAGGTTAAAAGGGCCATAATTCTCACAAAAATACTAAACAAAAACTCTCAACTTGGAACTCGCTTGAGACATTCTTGAGCCAAAGCTACTGATTAAATATACAAAAACTTGCTAGAGCGCTTTCAAGAATATTTGTTATTTTTCAAACTTAAAAGGCGTATAACTCCTACAAAAATATTCAATCAGGACTCATCTTCGAACTCCATTGAGGAGTTCTTGGACAAAAGCTACTGTGTAAATATTATCCAAAAGCAATAAAAAATAAAATAATTTGTTATAGCGCTAACAAAGATAGTTTTCCAATTTTCAAAGCTAAAACGGAACATAACTCCTACAAATATATTCGACCAGAATTCATCTTCGAGCTCCTTTGAGGCGTTCTAGAGTATATGATACTGTATAAGTATTAACGAAATCCAATGAGAAATTTTGCTAGAGCAGGCTGGCGGATATCACGTTTCGACGGGAATAAAAAATATCACATATAAAATGAAAACTCCTGTATGTTGTCTTCACATGTAAATCACTTTGATTGACATTCGATGCGTAGAAAACTAATACGTATTAGCTACTGGTATTTGTAACGTTACGTTTACGTCGATTTACATACTCTGTGCTTGTGAACGCAGCATAATTACATACACTGAGTCACGAAGTCAATTTCAGTGATAAGATTTATTTTTTTGGTAGACATTTATTTGAATTTCTATTAAACAACAGATTGTCACCTGCGCTAAAGGTTTTCAGCAAAAGACGGGTGAAATTCTGTAACACTGATGTCAAATCAACCAAATGTATAGTAAAGAACGTATAGGACGAGAGTCTTGTAATTTTGATATAACTGGCTCAATAAAAACAATAATTGTAGGACTATTCATATCTCGTTTCCAGTTATTGATTTATCTAAACAGCGACCGTTTATCATTAAATTGAAATTTCAAAAATGACGTTTGGTATACTTGGCTGGTAGGCAAGAATTAAAATTTCTTACATCTTATAACTTTTGTAAAAATGTTTAGATTCGGGGATTTTGAATTCATGTACAACCTGGAAAAGAAACGCCAATTAACATTGATTTTTTGATAGGGTCTTTGCATTTTAACTAAACACATTCTAAATTTCTAAAATCAGTATTGCATGGACACTGGTTATGTATTCCGGTATATGCATCAAATTATAATGCTAAACTCCTCACAGGAAGGGATCTTGGTGGAAGCTGTATACTGAGGGCACATACTAGTAACTTAATTTGTCAGTTGGTAATGGGTCCGGAGCTGCCATGTCAGTTAACTGCTAGTAGTCTCTTGTGATTTCATGTTTATGTCCGTATATTTGGTTCTTTCAGTTTCATTTTTCACAATTGANACGTATGGCCTTCTTTGGTATTAACATTGATTTTTTGATAGGGTCTTTGCATTTTAACTAAACACATTCTAAATTTCTAAAATCAGTATTGCATGGACACTGGTTATGTATTCCGGTATATGCATGAAATCATAATGCTAAACTCCTCACAGGAAGGGATCTTGGTGGAAGCTGTATACTGAGGGCACATAACTTAATATGTCAGTTGGTAATGGGTCCGGAGCTGCCATGTCAGTTAACTGCTAGTAGTCTCTTGTGATTTCATATTTATGTCCGTATATTTGGTTCTTTCAGTTTCATTTTTCACAATTGACTCAGTCCTGTTGCCAACTGAATTTTACTGTTGTTACGATTGTTATTTTATTTATCACATTGGCTATAGGGGGAGGTTTTGGCCCAATAAACTAGTTAAACCCCTCCGCAGCAGGTTTGCGCCTGTCCTAAGTCAGGAAATTTATAAAGCTTTTGTGTGTCTTGTCTGTTTTCTAATTAGTTTACTTTATGTCTATGGGAGTCTAGGATGATGTTTATTTCGCTGAACTTGATTACTCTTTATTTAGGGGGCCGACTCCACCTGCCGTTGGATGTAGGGTTTCTTCACCGTTCATTGAAGATCTTATGGTGGCTTTGAGTTGTTATTACTCCCCTTTGGGTCGTTGTCTCTTTGACATATTCCTCGTTTCCCTTCTTTTTTTCTATCCAGTGCTTACATCGTATGTTGTAAACTAACAAAGTTTCATATTCAAACATTTTTACGTATTTTTCAGGCCAAAATGAAATTAGTGTTTACAGTAGGCATGCTGCTTTACCTTCAAGGTAAGTATGTTTCTTAAGAATTTGCATAAGTTCCTCCCAGTAAACTTTCTTTTACTTGTCATTTCTAAGTTGAACGGCAAGGATTCTAACGAAGCCCCATTATACATAATATGATTATCAAAATGAAAGCCACACATATGTATTACTGGTCAGATTACAAGCAAATGTCATATTATGGCCATATAATTTGTTATACTGAAACATCCGGGGTTGCTCGCGTGTTCGAACTCCTGACGCCTCCAATAGAATTGTATATACTTCAATTCATAAAGCTCTTTTCATTCAAACTTGTAGGGAGCTAGAACAAAAAGTATCACTTTTCCATTTCCATTTCATAGTTTTTATATGATCAATATATTTATGGTTTGTTCCTGACATATATGTTTCCCCATGTCGAAAAAACTTAAGATAAATGTACATTTATTTGAACGAGTCCAACTCGTATTCTCAACAATTTCCACTTATCACATATTTACATTCTTTCGTCCAATCGAATGTCTTCCTTTCACCCCTCTTTTTTTCAAAGAGAACACTTTTTATACTTTGTCCATGTAATAAGTAAGGGATTAAGAATTGTTGCCATACATTATCCTAGTTGCTTGTACATCTTTCTCCGATTGTGTTTTTTTAAAAAGAGTACGTAATATTTGCGAAAATAAGATGTAAGAAACTGGTAAATTGTAAGTATATCACTTTAATCTTTCTGTAAAATAACTATTTCGGTATGTCTTGATTTTAAATTTGCTTCATACAAAACAATAGATTTTGCTTTGATAATCATTTGAAAATCTGTGATGAAGGTTGTGTGTACTTTGTTTTTAGATCGCTACCCCTATCCTTCGCTCTTGTGCATTCACATAAGAATTCGGTTTCTAAAGAAGAGAAATAGTATCAAATAGGCACTTTCAAGTCAGTTGATCGCTTAAACAATTTTAACAAAATGCAACATATTCCATATTTGCCTGCATAATTTGATTTATCTGAGCCCTCTACCCTCCGTTCAAAAGCTCATCCCCTTATTTTCCATTCTTAAGCTTGTTTTTTTTGTGTCTAACGTCATTGTTTTCTGTGTTCTCGTTTTGGCCGTGTCTTTGGACTTCGATTTTTGTAAATTTCACTCCTTTGTTCCTTCGGTATTCTACTGCCGTTGCTTCAAACAGGTTGTGTAGTTGCAATAAAACAGATTCATCAAATCCATCCAGCTTCATTCATTTCAGAGCTGTCAAGGGAGTTTTGGTTCCAAGAGTGAGATGGAAGTCGGTTAGGGGGGGTGGAAGCCATCAGATTTTTTTTTTCACAGACGCAAAATGGTGCATTTTTCGAGCATTTCAAATGGTCATTAGAAGGAATTTGAAACTAAATTTTCCATTAAAAAGGGAAAACATAACATAAACTTTCATATCTGTGACTTCCATTGAAAAAATTGTTTTACTTCAGGACCTTTAGTAGAAAATGACCCAATAGTATGGAAGAATGTGCAGAATAACCCTTAGTTTCTGGTTTTCTTAATATGAAAAGATTGTTTTTCTATTTGAAATATAGTTTTCTCGAAAATTTGAAAGGCGTGGCATTGGTATTGGAAAGAGTGACTCTCATGCGGAAAGCGTGAGACTTGACAGGTCTGTCATTTTATGTTTATTTTCATTTGTTAGAGGAATTTATAAAAGCGATATCGCTTGTTTTCCAATCTGTTTTTTGTATTTAATTGTGTATATTTATATGTTGATTATGTATCAAAAATGTTCGTCTTTATGGTCTATCATGGTGGTGTATGTGTCGTTTCGTCATTATAATGTAAACACGGGTGAACAGTTATGCATAGATATTTGGATTTTTTTATAGAAGAACGACCGGTCTTTGAGACAATGAGATGGATAGTCCAGTATTTCCAATATATATACATGTTTCTAAAATGCTTGTCACTATAACCCACACGTCAAAATGAAACTAAAATAAATGTGATCTTGAAATTTACAGACTACACAGCCGAAACTTTAGATGCTACAATCTTTCTTCACCAACTGACGTGGAATGATGCAAATTCTTACTGTAAAGATATTGGCAAACATTTGGTGACCATAAATAGCCAGACCAAAAATATCCTTTTGCAGAAAGAGGCAGATATAGCTTTGTCGTAAGTTTTGTAGTCATCTATGAATGTTAAAATTCACATATTGTACCTACTTGGATCTTCAGCTGCAATAATACAGAAATGTTAATATTATAATGCCATCAGTTATGCTGTAATGATATCAACTTATTAGGTGTTAAAAATGATGGAGTCGCAGACCCTGTAATGTTTTGATATACATTCCACATGGTGATATCGTTTACATTAATTCAATGTACAATGTACTAATAATTGACCATATCATATTTGTATTGTCTTTCTTGATTCGCGCCAAAGATGTAAGAGAAGCGTGTGCTAAAAATGCAGAAAAAGTGAAATTTCATTTTCCGAAGGAACTGCAATAGGTGATAGAGGTTTTTCTGAAGGAACTGCAATAGGGAATAGAGGTTTTTCTGGAGGAACTGCAATAGGGAATAGAGGTTTTTCGGAAGGAACTGCAATAGGTGATAGAGGTTTTTCTGAAGGAACTGCAATAGGGAATAGAGGTTTTTCTGGAGGAACTGCAATAGGTGATAGATGTTTCTTTATCTATCATTTGTTCTTGATGCAGCTAATAGGTATTGCAGGCTTTAAACAATAATCAATCAATCAAAAATTTGAAAACTGTGTTTGTTACTTTTTGCTCAAATACCTAAGTTAATGTAATCAAATTGTCCGTAAGTACTTTCATTCTGAAACAACGCCGATCATCAGACACATGATACTATTAAACTTTTTTTCCTATGAGAACAATTGCTAGTTGATGTTTATGATACTATTTTCCGACTCAAAACGAAGGGTAGTATTTGTTGTCGGGTAGAACCATAACTTAAACTCTCTATTATAAACTTATTGCGATTGGATGACGTACATCGGCAAAGGAATACCGAAGCAAGAATGAGGAAAGGGGGAAATCTAAAATCATAAAAATCCAAAATTACGGCAATTCATATCCAACACGAATTGAGACAGTATGACAAAGACAAAACAAATAAAGCAAAAATAAAAAAGAACGCCACATAAATAAAAGACTAGCAGTGTGAAGGTGTAAGGCCTAAACACGAGTTTAATAAGTGAGAACCGAACCGTCAATCCAAAACGGATTATCCAAGGACAATGGCAACATCGGAAACAACAAAGAAACAGAGGCAGAAAAATTATCATCCGACAATTTGAGGGTGATAATGTTTCAAGCGATTGTGTTAATGCCCTTACACCTGTATCCTAGGGCAATATGTTTTTTCATGAAACCGAGTGCTGAGTGAGCCAAGTGTTAACAAAATAATAACTACAGTTTACAATTTAATAAAATATTTCATATGTTTGCTTTAAAATTCTTTTTCAAGATAGGGTTCAGCGTAGTTTATTTTGTTGCTAATGCTATCCTATGTTGCTAGGATGCGCGGGGACTAACAAAGGAAATGTAAAATTTGACAAACACCGCTTGCCCAATGAAATTAATGTATAATGTGTGAAATTTGCATAAAAGTATAATAATGTTAGAATAGCCTGTAAATAATTGTGTTATTTAATTGAATAGAAGAATTATACCATGACAATTTTTCTGTATTTTAGGCCTTACATATTGCAATATTTCAAGTTTAGTTTATAGAGCGTTCCGATGAATAATATTCACCGACTAAATGGTTATAAAGTGACGAAGCACCAAAATTAAATTTAATATAGGTTACAAATGGGCACGTCTCTCAGTGTATCAAAAATTTTAAAAAGTAAAATATTCTTAAGAGCAGCTTAACATAACTTGTATGAAGGACATAAAATAGCCTTTAGAACCATAAACAAGACTTACTACATTATAGCAGTGTTTTATACATTACAATAATTTTTAATCATAATCAGCTTTAAATACTTTTAAATTATAGAGGTGGTGGTGTTAATGAATTCTGGATTGGACTCCACACCGTTGACTCCGATGACCAATCTAACAAGAGATGGACTAGTAATTGTACTTTAACTGTGGATTACGAGAACTGGAGCACCAGTGCTAGTCCAAATAGTGTGAACCTTTGTGCATACGTTGTTGTATCGACTACCTCTATGGAATGGCATTTGGCAGACTGCAACTCAGTTCAAAAGGCTTTTATGTGTGAAGATGACAGAAGTAGGTATCAAAGCACATGAAATATACCTTTTACATTGCGGTTGATCTAGTAACGGAACCGTTGAGAAATATACTTTCAATGAATAGTAACTTTAATTCCACTTTCTGTTGACAATCTCGGAATCAGGGTCAATAATATACATTATGATAAAACTTGCTAAATAATATTTAGAGTATAATTAATTGACCGTCGTGAATATCAATAAAAAATTCACTAGTGCCGAACAGCGCAGAAGGAGTAAACGAGTTGTTGAACTTGTTCTGCAACTAGTTTAATCCTTTGCGTTGATCGACACGAGTGACATTTTTTGATATTCAAGACAGATGCTTAGTTATGCTTTTTATTATATAGAGTTTGTACTCAAAAACTGAAATTTATATGCGGATTATTTTGTTTTTCATTTAAATGCGCTTGTTGTTTACTAATTCACAGTAACCTCGGTATTTTGTTATTTGACAACGACATTGGCGAGATATTGTGACGTCACTTCCTCCGCTGACTAGAAATCCTTTATTTTCACCTGTGGCAATATGGGATTTATTTAACGGAAAAAACTCGTTAATTCACCGCTATCTATATAACAATTTGAATTTACTATAAAGTATCAGCGATTGCTCATTTGTTGATGGCGCAAGGTGAAAAAAATACAACTGACTGGCCACTCATTTCTTTGACTTGTTATGGTCTCATTAACCAGTTCCGGGTCAACTGGTCCCTCTGTCATAAAGTTCCAAAAAATCTAAAATTTGAAAAGAGGATGTTTGAAGTGCTAAAATGTTTATCCTTTCAGTTAGAATATCATGAGAATACTTTTTTGAAAGCTGATTATGTATATTTATTGAGACAACTGTCATATTTGAAGCTGGTGTATGAACATTGTTTTACTGGGTGCGTAATAAGGCCCTGAAAAGGACTGGGAAGCACGTGTTTTTTCAAATGTAAATATTATTGTTTATTTCATATTTTTATTCGGTGCCATTTTGCTAAAAATCTAAACGGTTCACCCCATATTTTTATGGCAGATTTGGATGCCTGAGTTAAAATGCTTCGAAATGATATACAACTCAAAGGTCAAGCTAAACCTATATATTGAGGGCAAACAGTGGAAAATGGCTGATTTAGCCTTGAAGTAAATGGCAACGTCGTAACTGGTATATGAGACCTATGCATAGTTACGGGGTTTTTCTCATCCACATTTACTCAATATCTATTTGTTCGTTGATTTTTAACTCTCTTGACTCAAAGGGTCAGCATGAGTTATTTCCATCACTTGGCGTCCGTCGACTGTAAACTTTTTCACATTATCATGTTCTCCTCTGAAACAACTGAAGCAAATTCATCTAAACTTTACAAGAATGATATATGGAGGGTCTTTAACAACGATTGCATATTTCGTTTTGATCAAACACAAACATGAGCGACAGGGCATAACTTTGGTTTAACAGAGGATCCTATGGGAAAATCACATTTTCATCTTCTCATTTGAAACCATTGAGGCAAATTCAACCATACTTTACAGGAATGATGTACTAAAGGTACTTTACAAAGATTGCTCATTTCCTTCAGATCCGATGAAGAACATGGCTGCCACAGCAGAAAATAGTTTAACATTGGACCCTGAGGGAAAAATCACATATTCATTTTCTCCTCTGATACCACTTATGCATATTCAATCATACTTTACAGGAACGATGTATGGAAAGTCCTTTGTAAGTATTGCTTATTTCATCCCGATCGGAACATATTTTAATATTTGACCTTATGGGAAAATCACAATTTCCCTTCTCATCTCTTCTGAAACCATTGGAGTTAATTCAACCAAACTTTACAGGAATGATGTATGGTCGGTCCTTTACTAACGTTGCTCATTTCTTTCTGATCCGACAAAAAAAATGGCCGCCAGTGCAGAACTTAACTTTAACATAGGACCCTATGGGGAAAATCACATTTTCATCTTCTTCTCTAAAGCCTCTAAACAACCAAGCTTTTCAGGAATGATGTACTAAAGATCCTTTACAAAGACTGATTATTTTGTTCCGATTTTTGGATTATTTTGTTCCGATTTGATAAAAAAAACATGGCCACTAGCACGGAACACAACTAAACGGTGGGCCCTCATCCAAAATCGCATTCTTACCTTCTCCTCTGAAACCACTGAAGCAAATTCAACCAAACTTTACAGGAATGTTGCTAATTTCGTTCCCATCTGAAAAAAAGTCATGATCGCCAGCGCCGATCATAGGCTAAACATTGGACACTATGGGACAAATAACATTTCCATCTTCTCCCCAGAAACCACTGAAGCAAATTCAACCGATCACTACAGGTCGTTTACAAAGATTGCTCATTTAGTATCAGTTCGATGAAAAACATGGCCGCTATCTTGTAACATAGTTTTCACATTAGACCCTACGGGAAAAATTACATTTCATCTTCTTCTGAAATCACTAAAGCAAATTTAATCTTTTCAGATATGATATTTGAGAAGTCCTTTACAAAAATTGCTCACATTGGTTCAATTTGTTTAAAGCATGACGTCAGAAACACGACCGTCAGCACTGTACATAATTTACGATTTACCCTATTGGAAAATCAAATTTTGATCATCTCCTCTGACGCCACTACAGTAATGACAACGAAACCCAACAGAAATGACAAATGGTAGGTCCTTTATTAAGATTTCTCATTTTGTTTTGATCTGATAATAAACAAAACGGCCAGCACAGAACATATTTAAACATAAGACTCCATGGGATAAACATCATGTTCAACACCTGCTCAGGTGAGCGATTAAGGCTCAGTTTCTGAGTCTCTAGTTTTTATTCTTTTATAGCAACTGTAAATGTCTGCTCTAGCCATTACTATGAGATATTTTATGAGAGAAAAGGAACTGCGGACAGAGGAACAGGCTTGCCGGATGGAACTGCAACTGTTCCTCTTTGTACACAGTTGTGTGAAGATTTTGCCAGCACAGGATTTTGTTGGGGTTTTTTGTTCAATACAGGCACTTTTAAATGTAGACCTTACAATATTATCAATGACCCGTTTGCGAATGACCCAGATATGTCTGTTATCGTTACCGGCAGGAACACACATATTCGGAGATGCAATTTTACAGGTATGGCTTAACTGAATTTTATTAAGGAATATAAAAAGCTAGTAAGTAAATAATTAGTAATAAAAAAGAGGAATACCTAGATTAAATAAAAGTCAAGACGAAGACACGTACTTTATTATTGTTTCACCGCAAATTAGCAATAGATAACCACAATATACACACAAGAGCTATGAGATAGAAAAAAAGAAGGGAAACGGAGAATGTGTCAAATAGACAATGATCTAAAGGGGAGAGACTACTACAAAGAAACTTAGTTTATTATAATTATAATTCAAATTTAATGTTAGGAATACAGGTTGCGTCTTCCGGAGAAAATTTCAAGGCAAAATTTGGCTGCATAGAAGCAATTATTTTTCATCACTGAACAACAATAAAAACTGTACGTCATCAGACATATTGATAAAATATTCATTAACATAAGGTACGTCATCAGACATATTGATAAAAGAGGTATGGCTATTAGGGCGTGATTTTTTTTCCTATATTGGGTCATTTTCAGAATATGCTCAAATGTTGTCGAAAATTGTCCAAAGTGGCCTCTGGTATGTGTACTTATTAGAAATAAAATTAATACACGCCACACTTGTATGTTTTCTGACTTATTACAGTCGAACATGGCTGTAAATAGCCTTTTGTGTCAATTTTGGCATATTACGGTGTTTAAGAAGATACTACTACTCAAAGGACACCGAGGACACCGAGAACCAAAACCAAATTTTCGCTGCGAGTGTATAAACATTTGCCCTTCCAAATGGCAATAAGTTTATTTTGGTTCTGGATGTCCTATACAACGAATTTTAACAAAAACCTACAAAAATTGTCCTTATCTGTCAAAATTGCATACAAGTGGCAAGTTCAGTGGCTGAATCTTTTATCTTAATGTACAAAAATGCATTTTAATTGATTTTTTCTGATACTGTGTATAAATGCTATAACAGATGTTTTTTCAAGCAGTTTTCGAGAAGATTTAATGTATTCGCAAAATTAGAATGCTGAAGGAAATAAATTCACGGGTAAATGGCCATACCTCTTTTCATTAATATTAGATATGTTATCAAAAATATTGCTACGTATATCTGCATGTCCCGGACAATGAAATTAGACATTCCCTTCACCCTCAAGAACATTGAAATATCTAAATTCAAGAATTTCTCTCAAAACTTAGGAGTATTTCCCTCTTGGATAGCTCTGTCCTTAGCTGATATTGGTCTTTTTATTTAGATCATATTGGTGATTTATTCTCCATTAGCTTATACACATATTTCTGTGAGGGACTTCCAATTGTTTTGATTTGATCTGCACAGAAGAGATATAAGTTGTCGAAATGGTCACATGCAGAAATTAAATTAACAGTAATCATTAAGATAAAAACTAATAAATTAAACCATTAAGGTAAAAACTTATTGATAAAATTCAAAATTAAACATTATTTGTAGTGATCTTAATGGCTGTAACATCATTGAATTTTTACAGAATATTACGATTTCTGACAGTCAATGATGAGGGTATGACCACCTTTTCTGGACTCAAGACTTTTGCCTTATTTTGGCGTACTTTGGACTTGAACGATTGAGTTCATGGACTTAAAAATCGAAGCATTCTGCACTTGTACTTCAAATTTCAAATTAAAACAAAAAATAATGAGGTCGTACTCTGGACTCAGGAGGCAGGGGGTATACCCTCAATTATGCTGCAAATTGACAGTTTGTGTAGTTAATACTCGTAATCAATGATGGAGGATCAACTGTATTTATTACCGTATGGAAGCAATTCAGTTCATCATACAAAATGTCTAAAATATTGAATTTTGCACTATTTAAAGAGCACCAAAATAACTTGCAGCTGGCGCTAGAGTTATTCCACGCTATGGTAGTGGGTCGGTTGGATCCGCTGACGATTTCGGAACGTAGTATGTACACCCAAAGATAAGCACTTTTCCTCGTATGAAAAGTATATGTTACAGTACAATTTGGAATCCAGTAGGATCCGGAATCCTCCTAGTATAAATTGGAATCCTAATCTCTACTGGGACAAATAAGAATTCCGATTTGTACTTGATTTAATTTAGTACATATTGGAATTCCAATTTCTACCAGGATAAATTAGAATTCCAGTTTGTACTGGACTTAATCAGTACAAATTGGAATTCCAATTTCTCATAGGAGAAATTGAGCTATCCTAATTTGTACTAGTAGGGTTCTGAATCCTACTGAATTTCTAGTATGATCCAGAATAATACTGGATATTTTGTTCAGGTGGATTCTGGATATTACTGACATTCAAAGCTGAAAAAAGATTTGATTTTGTTAGAAGAAGTATGTATTTCAGAGCATTTTAATTTATGAAAACTAAATACTGTTACAATCATTACAACAGAATGACAAATGACATAATTCTAATATAACTGTTCATTTGTTGTAACAAATTGGTGGAACACTGTGACATTTGGTAGAACAGGGAATTTTTGATTTCTACAAGGCCACCACATAGTACAAAAGATGTACTGCATTTGCCAGAGAAATTACAAACTGTGGCTGTTATACTGCCATCTTCCAATGAACATTGACATTGGCAATGACATGGTCATGTGTGCAATTTCAGGTTAAGTAACAGGATATACTGCATTTAAGCAAAAGAAACAAAAACTTCTCATATCAACAAGATCAGTATCAGATTAGTAGTTATTAAGTAAGCCATATTTATAGAAAAAAAAATAAAATTCCAATCTTTTTTTGTAAAATACCTCCATGTGTTCTGCCTTATTTAGAGTTAACTTCTGAAAACTAGTGATCACAAGTTTGAACTGTGATCAAAGGTTTAAGAGTTTGAAGCAAAACATCTTTACCTTTTATACAACTAGAAATTAATTTTATTCTTTCGAAATTAATCTTTTAATAAAATGATCACCAAAACAATGGAAGGTACATAATTTTTTACTTCTCAACCATCATTTCTATTTAATTTAGTTAGTATGATCCAGAATCATACAAGTATAAATTAGGAAATCTCAATTTCTCCTAGGAGAAATTAGAATTCTAATTTATACTGGATTAAATCCAGTACAAATCAATATTCTAATTTGTCCCAGTAGAATTTGGACTGGATTAAATCCAGCACAAATCATAATTCTATACATACCAAAACATATAAACTAAAATATGCAGCAAGGTTGATAAATTAAGCTGTTGAATTTTTCGTCAATTCTACTGGCAACTCATCAATATCCGGACACTTTACATTTTTCCAAACTTTATAACATGAAATCTCTTCTATTGCAACATCAGAATCTCAAAAATTACCAATTGTATTCGATATGTGATAATTTTCATGCCATAAAATTGTCAAAACAAATTTAAGACATGGATCAGACACAAACGTTAGCTGAAGAAGTCTTCTGCAATACAAATACATGTACAAATTAACAATATACCGGTATTACACTGACATATTATTGCAATATTTCCATTTATAAAATATGAACCTAACGAAAGTAAGATCGGTTTAAAATAAAGAATCAGATAGACTTCGTCGCCGCCATTATTTTGCCTAAGACAAATGTCAATGATATCTTGCTGGAAGTACATATTGTTTGCACATTCTATTGACACATTACGATCACTATTGAACATGGATAACAATAAACCACTTTTTCACTTATTTGATGATTCTTTGTGATCTGCGTTGACGGAATCATCACTTAATAATTATATAAGAGTATTTCGTTGTCTTTCCGCACCAACGCCAAATGTTCAATTTTACTCTAATATTCTTTACGGTTACTATACATGCACTCGTTAAATCATCATGTAACTTTTTACTAGAAACTACTTTGTATTGCAGCACTTTTCTATCACACTTGATATGCAAGTTGTTTACTACAAAAACTCAGGTCAAGTTCGATTTTTGGTTCAAAGGTCCAAGGGGTTCTGGAGTTATGCCCCTTGAAACTTTAAAATTTTGCGAATCTCGGGATTTCTGACTTATAACTTGTGAACGAAATTACACAAGGTCTTCAAACTTAGTATGTAAGTTGTTTACCACAACACTCAGGTCAAGTCCGATTTTGGGTTCAGAGGTTCCAGGAGTTCTGGAGTTATGCCCCTTGAAACTTTGAAGTTTTGGGGTTTCATACTTATAACTTGTGAATGAAATAACATACTGTCTTTAAACTTGGTATGTAAATTGTTTACTATAAAACACAGGCCAATTATTATGTCGGGTTCAGTGTTACACATAGTTCTACAGTTATGCCCCTTTTAACTCAGAAATTTTGTGAAAAGTGGCGAGGTATCATGTAATGCACCATTACTATTTTGTATCATAGAGCTATAGTATTATAGTTGATTTGTTTGCTCTAAGACAAAAAAAAATAATGCGACATACCGGCTTTTCTCCGCTTCAAATGGCCGTCCCATAAACAACTCTGTGCCCCCCTCTCTAATGTTATATTGGACAGGGTGTTAGTGTTCTTTCTTAAGCTTAATTTAAAATTTTGCAGCGAAAATATAATGTAAGTGTTTATAGTACTCTGTCAAATTTTCATATTCAATGTACACTGAAAATACGAGAACTATG
>MJUU01002373.1:55956-67190 GCA_002080025.1 Modiolus philippinarum
TTTAAACATCTTTGAGTTGATGGTCTTCCAAACGTTTAGATTTTATCTGCACTGAAGAGACATAAGTTGTCGAAATGCGCATATGCAGAAAATAAATTCACAGTAACTTCGGTATTTAGTTATTAGACTTGCTCTTATGCTCCTGTGAGACTGAATTTCTTCAGGGACTCGTAAAAGCTCATAAGTTTAAAATTGCTAGATCCTTCAATAACTTTTTTTGAAACATAGCAGATGTTCTTAACATTAATAACGCATCTTTTTTCAAAAGGATGACATCAATTTAACCTCTACAACTAGAGATAAAGGACAAAACAGAAACCTCTATATATACAATTTTGTTCGACTTGCCAAAAAAAAAAAAAAAAAATCCCTCTCACACGATCTTCAAAGAGGTTCATTAATCCTTTAATAGATGCTGATCAGTCTCTTGTTTTAATTTTGAAATTTCCGTACGAACTGTTGTTTAAGATTCATTTTTATGCCCCAGATCGATAATCGGGGGGGGGGGGTATTGTTTTTGTCCTGTCTGTCTGTTTGTCTCTTTGTGCATCCGAGACTTTAACTTTGGCGATAACGTTTGAACTATATAAGGTAGACTTTTCATACATATGTATGCAAAAAAATTAAGTCAGGTCAAAGGTCAAGGTCACAGAGGTTAAAAAGGGGTGAAATTGGCTGTTTTCACATATTTGACTGTAGAATTCTTATTACTTATCCTATTGAGACGGGGTTTGTTTCATGTTATTGCCAATAAAATTGCGCAACTTAAATGTCGACAGATTTGAGGTAGCATTTACCGTTTTTGAGAAACAAGAGGCCGAAAGGGGACAAACTTTAAAAAATGAATTTTAAATTTTTTTGTGGGATCTTGATGCAGTATTTTTCTGTAGGTTTCTTATAGCATGTTTAAAGAGATACTTTTAGAAATTAAAACCATTTCAATAAATAAGAAGCCCGAAGGGGCTTCATCTGTTTCAGAATAAAGGGGTTAAATTGGGTGTTTTTATGGTAATAAACAACTTTTGAACTATGTAAGACAAACTTTTAATACTTGGCAAGTGTATAGATCTTGTCGATATTAAATAAATATGCAAAAAATTAGGTCAAAGGTCAAGGTCACAGAGGTCAAAAAGGGTAAAATTGGGTATTTTCATATATTTTACTGTAGAATCTGGGGCATATGTAGTGCTTCAAAAACACATCTTATTTTTTACTTAGTACTGGGATGAACATTTCTTTTCACTGTTCACGACCTTTCAACAGGAATCGTCGTTGAATACCACAATGGAAGGGAAGGTTTGGCGCGCCATCAGACCAGTTTAACCCACCATTTCTTTTGAAAAGCCTGTAACAAGTCAGGACCATTGAAGTTGTCAATTGTTCTCGTGGTTTTGTACCTGTTTTGTCTTGTTGCCCTTTAAATTTCGGCCCTTGACAATTCTGTACCCTCATTTTCTATTGTCCTATTATCTGATATTTCCAAATAACCAAGTTTTTTGGAGCTATAATTTTCGAAATTTTCCGTTTTCTGTATTTGCATCCAAAAGTATAAATACATGTATGAGAAATATTGTTAAAATGTTTTTTTTTTTCAACTAGGCTTATAGAATGGATTTTACATCATGTTCGTTGTTGATGACTGTCGCTAATGTGTTGATGACTGAACAACAACCCCCTAGTAAAACTTTCCTAGTATGGAAATGACTGAATAGTATATTTTCTTACTTCCAAACTATGCTAGTCAATGAACATAAGAAAACATTCTATTTTGAGTTTTCCTTTGTTTTCCTTTTATACTAATGAATGAACAACCAAAATTTCTGAAACTCGTCTGCCATGTTTATGACTTTAATGGAAAACTCTTCTCATAATTAACTATACTAAATTGATGACTGATCAACAACCTCTTGAACTTCCATACTATGCAGATGAGTTAACGACAATTTCCTCTTGAACTTCTTTCAAGACTAAACAACTATTCCCTTAGCATCATTATTATATTAGCTTAGTGATTCTAGCCCAAACTACGTTAATGACGTATTCTAAAAAATGAAATAAATACAATTGAAATAATGAAATTAAATTGCATAATGACCTTACTACTTTTGTTAATCCGGGATGATATATTGCGTTTGGAGAGGGCTGACAGAATTAAGAAATTAAGATGATCATTAAAATGAAATTGATAATTTAATCCCTTGATTAATTCACTTGATATTATTTTTGTGTCAAGTAGTTCGGTTTTTTTGTAATTTTTGAAGAAAAAAAGATAGCAGCGGAAGTTCGATGTCCTTTTCTAATTGTTGAAAATGCATAACAGGATACTGTTAGAACGTCTCGTACACGTTTTCATCAAACATTGACCCTGGATTAACGTTGATAAAAAGACAATGATGTTATTATTGAACTATAAAAAAAAATGGGAAAATGAACAAAATAGAAGGAAGAAATTGTATTACACCCTGGTTTTGTTTAGTTGGTGTTCCAAATGTTCGCAGTTAAGAAAAAATTAAAAAAAATACCACACATAAATAATTTCTTCCTTCATGTTTTTCTGTCTATAGATTAATCTGCAACTCACAAACTTGAAAACTTGATTTTTTTTCTATCTTCAAAAATGTTTTGGCCTTTTTCTTGAATTGAGAAATAGATTGAAAAACACCAGTCTTGGTTTTTATTTTCATTATCTTCGTCACTTACTCGTATATAAATTGGCTGTAGGCATAGTCCTTTACTTCTGCTCGACATGTATCAACCGACAACCAATCTATATTTATAATAATATCAAAATGTCGGAGGAAAAGTTATGGATTTTGCTCACAAATAGAATACATCGGCAAACGAATACCGCAGCAAGAACGAGGAAAGGGGCAATGATTGAGACAGTATGACAAAGACATAGCAAACAACAAAAATGAACAAAAACGCCACAAAACTAAAGCACTAGCAGTGTGAACCCCGGAATCCTTGACTCCCCAGTTAAGTCAAAATATATCTGTATTTCTACATCAGCATTTATACCACAAACACAAAATTTATATTCAATACTCAGTTATTTGGATACTTTCATTGCCATTAATGCAATATTTGAAGTATAGCTCAATTGTTATACTTTGCACTATTGTATCTTAAGCATTCCAGTTTTCCTTATAATAGTACAACTTCAAACAAAAAAAAAATACAATCATAAATAAAAAACAAGGCTAGATGATTTAAATAACCTTGATGTTGTGTCCAGCATGAATATACCTGGTATGGATTTATTATAAATTTTCAAATGGACAATTGCATGCAATAGATATAGTTCTCAAGCAAATAGAACAAAGTACCACTGTTGAACACTCAGAAGCAATAGAATATTAAGGTGCAAAAAATATATCAAGATAATAATCCGGGGAATCCGGTAACGTGTGTCGATTGAACTTGAAATTAAAAAATCTTGTGATCTTATACAAATATATAAAACGAATCAACAGATACAGTGTATGCAATTGTGTATGAAGAAATTGTCACGACAGAAATGTTGTTGTATTGTGTGACTAAGGGATAATTAGCTGATCTTTGTACTGGTCCTCTTTTCATATTCATTATCACGTACATTGTTATAAATATCTAGAATCTCATTTTTTTTTTTTTCAAATTGACCATTTTGATTTTGCACTCTGAATCTGCATTTCCTATTCTCTGTTTGCATTAGTATATTTCGCTTTTGCATCTGTTCTCTTCAACAGCAGTCTGATTCTTATACCTTATGACTTTGCGGTGTCCTTTTGCAGATATTACCAATAGCTGCTGAGCTGCATTTAATTTATTTTTTTCTCCAGATTTCGCAATTCTTTTGCAAAAGTATTTTCAAGCTCAACAATCCAGATTTTGATTTGAGTAAGTATAGAGTGATTGCTCACAAATAGGCTACTTAAACAAGGGTATGTTACCCATAAATCACTTCAGAGGTTTTACGGTCGACTTCACGGTCTTGAGGCTGTCTGTTTCTCACATGACAATGCAACAGATATAAAATTGTTTGTTTTCCTCTACAAAATTAAAGTTTACAACCGGAATCGACATGTTCTCATAACAAGCAGGACATGCTTTCTCTACCAGTGCACCTGATCTCACGAATGATTTTTATTGGGTCCGTGTTGTTCATCTTTGTACGGATGTGTGTCTTCACTTTCATTTCTGTGCCGTACTCATGTCTTTGTTTTTCCGATGTAGCCCTTGTCCTTGGATTATTCGTTTTTATACTGACGGTTCAGTTCTCACTTACTATAGAACACCAGTCAATGTGCATTACCAAAGTATAACGTCTTGGAACAAGTTTGAACAAGTTTATTAGACAACACTAGAACACATATTACCCATTCATAATATTGTAATTTCGTACCACCGTTAACTTTTTTGTTATTTTGAGATTTTGTCCCCGAAGGTATTCACCAGGCAAAAGGCAGACTTGTCTGACATGAAAATTTTACCTTGCGTTTTATAAAAATCTACTGTATTTTACCAAACTTCTAACCACTTAAAATATTAAGGCTTCATTCCGTTTATGGCACTCAGAAGATGTCCTTGGTACTGAATTTGGCTTACTATTTTGATGTTTTTGGTAACGAATACTTCTTTTTGACTACTTTTGGATTATTGCGAAAATTTGATTCTAATGCTGCTTATGAGAGGTAACTACTTGAAACACTTGTACAGCATAACAAAATGTACTGTTTTTATGCAACTAAAGTACGCACAACGAAATTTGCCGCAGCTTAAATCGATGAATCTATTTTGTTTTAAATAAGACACTACTAAAACATATATGTATCCTTTTCTAATTTTTTGCCGCAACTATTGGTATATTTACCGAAATAATCAAAGTTCAAATAAAAATATTTTCCATAGACCTTAATGTTAATTTCACTCAAATTTTAAAGAAATTCGATGTGGGAGTGATTGATGAATGATTTACGCAAATCAACAAACCAATGAAAAGACACCAATTGCATTGCCGATGGGTTACTTATTTGCATATAGGGTGCTTGTTTGTTGTTTATTCGAATGGCCAATGAACAAACAGATCTTTTATTTGTTTACTAATTCACATAAAAATGTTTAGGTAAATCTGAGAAAAAAAATGCAGAACCAATATCCAGTTACCATTTACTTTAATTAAAATAAATTTGTTTACAGGTAAAAAAGTTTTTGTTGACACTTTGTCAAGTAATTACATAATTACTTTTTTGCTTCGCAATCGAGATTAACTCCCGACCCACGTGTTTTTGTTAATCGATAGACCCCAGTGCATTATAACAATAAATACTGGTGTTCAGTTAACCAAGTACACTCCCTCCGTTTTCGACTAAAATTTTCTGTTAAAATAACACAGAAGGGTAATGGAAAACTTTTTTAGCCTTTGTTGTAAAATTATGATAATGCATGTGTCACCAGGGGGCATGCATGCCGAGAAGTGGGGAACTAATATTCAGCATACACAACCCTTGGCACAGGGGGTCAGTCTACAAATAGACTTAAATAGTGGCAGGCACAACTTACAGCAAGCAGCAAATTTTAACAATTTAATCTTGTAACAATAATATAATAGCAATGTTCCAAAATAATAAATAAATGAAATCCAAAATATTTTAAAAGTCCAAATATTAGAATTAATCAAAAGAGTCTATAAAGTTCTGAACTGTTCACTTAATTACGAAATAAAGTCACTAATGAATTCCACTGTTGTGTTGAGTCCATGAGCAGTTACGTTGTCGAAGGTTGATGTTGTCCTGAAGTTGCTGAGCCTAGTGTTCTCGAAGTCGCGAACTGGAAACAGTTTTGCAGCAGACTTCTTCCTTGATGACTTTGTTAGCACTTCGGATCTCCTTGTTGCTCGACGTAATTCGTATTGAGTAGCTAACTAAGACTAACGAATAAAGTTCATATATGCATATTTATACCCAAAACTAAAAAAATACTCAAAACATGACAAGCATTACTTTTAACAATTAAATTAATTTTTCAAAGTGACAGTTTTGCTCAAAGATATTTTTAACAATTAGAATTAATACTCAAATATCAATATGAATAATAAGTGACAATTTAATTACCTTGATGTAAGTGACAATTTACTTATTTCATTTGTTAATACCGGTAATTATCTAAAACTGCCTTGAGCGATTAGTCACAAAGAACTCAAACAATAGTTACACCTAAAGGAGTTATGAAATTTTGAATATGTGACAAAAATGTTAAAGTAATAAAAACAATCCTAAAATTTCATTTTAATAAGTTTCTTATGTTTAAATTTTATAAATAATAACCTGAAAAACTTTTAACCAAAAATCAACCTATCACAATATCCCCCTGCTTCCAATATGTTTGTCCCCAAACATTGATGAGAAATATCAATAAATCATTTAAAAAAATCATTACATACAATATTTGAAAAATAAACTCTTAGAAAAAAAACTCTTGAAAAGAGAAAAAAGACAGATATACAGTGTTTAAAATTTCTAAACATCTTGGGTGAAAAAAAAACTCTTGAAAAGAGAAAAAAACACTATTCCAACTTTCACAAAATAAATGTACACTCTTGGTAAAAAAACTTTGAAAATTTACTTCATGTAGAAGATAAAAAAATAAACATAGACAGACATGATAAACAAAAAAAGCAGAAAAAAAAGAATAAACAAAATACAAAAACAAAGCAAGGAAACCAGAAAGCTTGAAAATAGAATATTAAAAAAAAAATTGATATTGAACATTGAACATTTTAAATGATATAGTGTTTCCTTGAAAGATTGCTGCTTGTATGAGGTGATCAGTCTCATACAAGAGCAAAGTGAAGAGCTGAGTGATCAGTTCAACTCGACACTTGATTGTTAGTGCAGAGAGAGAGAAAAAAAATAGATGCATCTGATAAGTACAAGTACATAATACACATAAATAAAAATACACATAGCAAGATTAACATACATGGACAATAATATAGTTTTGCGCTAGCATAAAATTACACATTCATAAAAATAATACAAACATAACATCATATAAAAATTTTTTTTTACACTTTCATTTTACACAACAATTACATCCTTTACTTTCTTCTGATTTCATTTTCCAGTATGCTCAAGAAATTTGATAATGCACCGTTTGAAACCCCCTCAAAATAACACCATTCTGGAGGAATATCTGAATTATGAAAACCTGTCAAGTATTTATCCTTGTGATCCTTATTATCTAATAGTACTTCATGTATATTTCCGTCTGTTCTTGGCATTGTAAAATACGGATTTTTCCTTGCATTGTTATTTTTCTCCCTTAAATACTGAATATCTTGTTCTACGAGTCGTTCTTTAAATTTGTCTTTAAGATAAATGAATAGTTCTTTTGCAAAATAGTGAACACTATAGAATGGCTGATATTTTGTGAAATTTCCATATTGTACCAAAAAATAAGGTCTTCCATTTACGATTCTAATTGCTTGTACTTCTTCTCCAAATGATTCTTCAGATTGTGGTGATTCACACATATTTTCTGTTTGCAGATTTGTATCAGAAGATATTCTCAAACATTGAATATTTTTTGAAAGTTTGTCAGATTTGATGAAAAATTTATGTCTGTGTTTATCCAATGGTCTTTTCCTCTTTTTGCCACTCATTGTACTATTAGCATGAAATTGTCGAACCAATGAAGAGGGAATTTGGCACTGATAATACCAATTTGAATTTTTGTTTCTATCCATAAATTTGATTTTGTAATGCAGAATTCCATTACTTCTAGTTGATTCCAATATACGATCTATCTCATCTTCCCTGAATTTGTGACAATTATTTCTATTACATTGTTGACAAAAAGGTTGATTCTTTCCCGAAAATGCTGGTGTTTTGATATTGGCAGGCGGTTGACCTACATCATTGTTGTTGTTACCTCTCTGAGTAGATTGTTGATTGTGCTGTTGTCTGCGGTCGCCCTGAGTAGATTGTTGATTGTGCTGTTGTCTGCGGTCGCCCTGAGTAGGTTGTCGATTGTTCTGCTGTCTTTGATGGCCCTGAGTTGGTTGTCGAATGTTCTGTTGTCTGCGGTCGCCCTGAGTAGGTTGTCGATTGTTCTGCTGTTTTTGGTCGCCCTGAGTAGGTTGTCGATTATTCTACTGTCTTCGGTCGCCCTGAGTAGGTTGTCGATTGTTCTGCTGTCTGTGCTTGCCTTGAGTAGATTGTTGATTGTGCAGTTGTTTTTGGTTGCCCTGAGTTGGTTGTCGAATGTTCTGTTGTCTGCGGTCACCCTGCGTAGGTTGTCGATTGTTCTCCTGTCTGTGGACGCCCAGAGTAGGTTGTCGATTGTTCAGCTGTCTTCTGTCGCCTTGAGTAGTTTGTTGATTGTTCTGCTGTCTGTGGTCGCCCTGAGTAGGTTGTCGATTATTCTGTCGTCTTTGGTCATTCTGAGTAGGTTGTTGATTGTTCTGTTCTTCAATTGGTATTGGATCTGTATCATCATCATCTGCTATCTCCTCCGGATCTAATTCTTCTTCATTGTTTTGTTGAATGTCAGGCACATTTGTTGGTCTATCATCAGGATCATAATATGGTTTAAGTCTCTGAGCATTTATCAGCGATTTCATTTCTTTATTAGTGCCACATTTCCTTAATGTGAAAGTATTGTTTGGTCCTACCATTGATATGTAGTATGGTCCTACCCATTTTCGGTGCAATTTTGGTGCTTTACCAGTAGGGACTTTTGTACAATATAGCCAAACACGTTGGGCGGGTTGAAACTCTGGAGTTTTACATCTTTTGTCATATTGTTGTTTGTATCTTTCTTGAGCCTGTTCAATATTCTTAGCTGCTAATTTTCTGGTTGTTTCCAAATTTTGAAGAATTCTTCTTAAGAATATTTTATGATCTTGAGCCAAATGACTTTTTGGTATCAAAGCAGTGTCAATTGGTAATGTCATTTCACGTCCATACGGGAGAAAGAAAGGTGAATAGTCTGTTTACTGAGTTGCTGGAGTTGCACGATATGCCATTAAAATTCCTGGTAGAACATCCAGCCAGTCATCTTGTTGGTCTCTGGTGTATGCACGAAGAGCTTGCAAAATGACAGAGTTCATTCTTTCTACAGCACCATTAGTTTGAGGATGATATGAGCTTGTTAAATGCCTTTTGATATTGAATAATTCCGAAAGAGCTTTCACTAGATTTGACATAAAGTTTTTTCCACGATCGGAAGTGAGAATCCTTGGAGCACCATATCTTGTAATAATCTCTTGGTAGAGAACAGCGGCTACTTCACCTGCTTCTTGGGTTCGTAACGGAAAAGCCTCACACCACTTTGAGTAACTGTCTACAACTAATAATAAATGCTTGTATTTCTCCTTTGTCGTTGGAAGTCCACTCAGAATATCCATATGCCATCTGCCAAATACATCATTTGTCGGTTGCGGTTGTAGTGGAGGTGGTCTTGAATTGAAGACACGTTTAGATTGCTGACAAATCTCACAAGATTTAACTAACTGGTTTATATCACCATACATTGATGGCCAGAAGTATTTATTGCGGAGTGCAGCATATGTCCGATCAAAACCTTGATGGCCTCCTCCTAAAATACAGTTATGATAGGACTTTAGCACAGTGTCACGAAGAATCCTTGGTATAACAATCTGTTTGACAAGTCGTTCTTCTTTCGGCACACTCTTACAACGTTTTGAGTAGAAATGTATCAAAATGTCATTTTCTATCTCATAGTTGAAGGATTCTGCAACGACTATCCTTGCTATATCTGGGTCTTGCGGCACTTGTCCTGACTGTTTGTATTTGTAAATATCGGCAAAGTCTCTACATGTTTTCTGTTCTGATACTAGATTCGGTAATGAGATATCCTTTTTCTGTTTGCAAACTTGAAATCACTGATTTTTCATGTTCACCTTTATATATAAATGTCACTTCTGTGTATTTTCTATGTTGATCAATATCCATTGCATATAAATGTTCGGCTAAGTCATTTGAGTCACTATTTGTATCACTAGTAGATTCTAAATGTTTTTGTCTTGATAAACAGTCTGCTGGGTTTTTAGATCCTGCTCTATGTTGAATTTTGAAATTATATCCTTGTAGTAGTAAACTCCATCTTCCCAATCTGCCTTGACAGTCCTTAATCTTTTGTAAATATTTCACTGAAACATTGTCCGTATAAACTGTGAATTCCTGATTTGCCAAATAATGTTTGAAATTTTGTATTCCTTCTACCAGAGCCAATGCTTCCTTGTCTGTAATGTGCCATTTTAATTCAGATCCTCTCAGTTGTCTTCCACCATAAGATATCACATGTTCTCGTCCGTTTTGTATTTGACTGAGAATGTATCCATTTGCATATTCTGATGAATCAGTTGTTAAGATGAAGGGTTTATCTAGGTGAGGAAAAGCCAAAACAGGAGCTGATATTAATTTCTGTTTTAAAGTCTGAAAAGCTCTCTCACATTCAGGTGTCCAATAAAATTTTTGATCTTTTCTTAGCAATTTTGTCATTGGTGATGCAATGCAGGCACAATCTTTAATATATTTCCTGTAATAGTTCGTCATCCCTGGAAAACTTTTTACATTTTTTGCATTTTTGGGTGTCGCAAAGTTTTGAACCTTATCTGTATTGTCTGGATCCACACAAATTCCATGTTTTGAAATAATATGTCCAAGATATTTAATTGTTTTCGATGCAAATTTGCACTTTCCAGGATTTAATTTTAGGTTAGCTTCTCTTAGATTGTAAAACACTTGTTCCAAATGGTCTAAATGTTCCTCAAAATTTTTCGAAAATATCAAAATATCATCAATGTACACCAATGCAACTTTGAAATTTAGGTCCTTCAGCACTTTTGTCATCAAACATTGAAATGTCATAGGAGAATTCATCATTCCAAAAGCAAGCCGGTTGAATTCATATACTCCTTTGTGTGTTATGAAAGCACTTTTGTGTTTTGTAGCGGGGTCCAAAGGTACTTGCCAGAATCCGGATCGTAAGTCCAATGAAGAATAAATTTCTGGTTTTGAGTCTGCCAAAGTGTCAAATACATCAGACATAGTTGGAATCGGGAATGACATTGGTTCTGTAATGCGATTTAAAGCTCTAAAGTCCACACAAAAGCGAAATTCTCCATTACCTTGATCTTTTGCAGCACCAGCTTTCTTGTCGTATTCTTCCCATAATATTCAACTGAAATAGATATTTACAGGGATGAGTATAATGAAATGGGGGGG
>MJUU01002373.1:67199-88286 GCA_002080025.1 Modiolus philippinarum
TGCTGAATAAATGATCTTAATGCAAAAGAATCAGTTATATCTCCTTTTCTTCTACGAGGTGTATGAAAATCCTTTTTTTAGCCCTGTTTTCTGACTACTCCATGCTTTATACTACCAATCTTTGCTTGTTGTGACTAGTCTCACTCTAAACTACATGTATTTCATGATTTTGTAAGTAATGTTGCTATTTGACTGTTATTTTAATAACATAACACAATTCGTCTGATACATAACTTTCTTAATTTTTCAAAACTAAGACAGAAATCCTTAAATAAGCAAGTATGAACTAAGGTCTACTTATCTTTAAGCTTTGAGAACTTCTGAATTCTGGTAATTGATGCACTGTCAGCATAAATTTGTGTTCTTCTCCTGAAACTGAATAAGATTGCAATTAGAAGACTGTAAGTGGTAGATTTAGAATTTTACTGTTCTTTGATTGACTACCATAGATATACAGTTTGATTTAAAAAAAATTCAATCTTCTACATTTAACATTTGACACTATCTAGCATGAACTAATTCTGAATCAATCAATAAGTATAAGAAGAAAGAAAAAAAATGTCTACTTATCTGAATTTGCGAATCCTGGTGAGTTGGAATATTTCACTCTTGGTCCTTTCCTTTGGGTTTGAATGTGTATTCAAGTTTTTCAAAAAAAAATTTTGAATGAATTTACTGTTAGTGCCATACCACAAAACGTAATATTTTCACTTTTCGATGCCCGGTACCTCCACCATATCTGTCACCAGGGGGCATGCATGCCGAGAAGTGGGGAACTAATATTCAGCATACACAACCCTTGGCACAGGGGGTCAGTCTACAAATAGACTTAAATAGTGGCAGGCACAACTTACAGCAAGCAGCAAATTTTAACAATTTAATCTTGTAACAATAATATAATAGCAATGTTCCAAAATAATAAATAAATGAAATCCAAAATATTTTAAAAGTCCAAATATTAGAATTAATCAAAAAAATCTATAAAGTTCTGAACTGTTCACTTAATTACGAAATAAAGTCACTAATGAATTCCACTGTTGTGTTGAGTCCATGAGCAGTTACGTTGTCGAAGGTTGATGTTGTCCTGAAGTTGCTGAGCCTAGTGTTCTCGAAGTCGCGAACTGGAAACAGTTTTGCAGCAGACTTCTTCCTTGATGACTTTGTTAGCACTTCGGATCTCCTTGTTGCTCGACGTAATTCGTATTGAGTAGCTAACTAAGACTAACGAATAAAGTTCATATATGCATATTTATACCCAAAACTAAAAAAATACTCAAAACATGACAAGCATTACTTTTAACAATTAAATTAATTTTTCAAAGTGACAGTTTTGCTCAAAGATATTTTTAACAATTAGAATTAATACTCAAATATCAATATGAATAATAAGTGACAATTTAATTACCTTGATGTAAGTGACAATTTACTTATTTCATTTGTTAATACCGGTAATTATCTAAAACTGCCTTGAGCGATTAGTCACAAAGAACTCAAACAATAGTTACACCTAAAGGAGTTATGAAATTTTGAATATGTGACAAAAATGTTAAAGTAATAAAAACAATCCTAAAATTTCATTTTAATAAGTTTCTTATGTTTAAATTTTATAAATAATAACCTGAAAAACTTTTAACCAAAAATCAACCTATCACACATGGCCTGAAGCGGCAAAAAATTAGCTTTCCATTGGTGCATGCCATACCATCCTTTAACATTTACTGAAAAAGATATTTGGAGAAAGGTCGCGGCAAATTTCGTTGTGGCTACTTTAGGATATTTTTTGTATTTATTTTATTTTTTTCGCAGACAGAAATATTGATGAATTCTTATCATTTGCTGTATAAAGTCTCATATGAATTATTTTCGCAGAATGTAATTTTCGCGACAGCAAGATGACCACTACTAAAGCGAAAATTAAGTACCCGCAAAATTACCACTCATACGGTATCTACAAGTGGTTTAAAGGATCAGGGGAGTAACACAAGTTCTTTCTTACCAATGCCAAAATTTATGCATTTTACACTTTTTGGGCATACTTGGTTTTCGTGCATTTAAGACAATATTTCCTATTCTGAATGGTTGAAGTACAAGTTTTTCAAAGTAAATTACCAAAGTTTGAAACATTTCCACTTAGGATTTGAATGGCCTTGAAAGACAAATAAATCTTTCCCCTGTAAAAGTTCAAGCAAATATCTAAAGTATGTGTAAAAGTTAATTTAAATGGATGTCAAACCTAAAGATCCATTGATTGTTTATAATAATAAAAAAAATACTTCCATCCAAATATTTTAGCATTTATACATAAAGTCCGTATAATAAATTTACAAATTTTAGTGAACTTGCTTTGAAACAACTTGTCTTTTTGATATTAAGCTGATACACCTTGACTTGAGGGTGTTAGGCAGATAAGCTATACTGGCAAAGCCTTTTCCATACATCACTTGCTGTAAAAATCTGATATAAAATTAAAACGTTGAAAAGGCTGAATTGATTAGATAACAAATACCAAATGTACTGCGAACTGAGTTCTGCATCTGGCCATTTGGACAAATTATATCTCATCAGTGCAGATATAATCAAAATATTTTGGAATGCATAAACCGAAATATTTGTAAAAGCTGATAGAGATAAATAATTAATAGGGTCTAAAATGAAAACTTTAGTAATACCCAAAACACGAATGCCATTCCATATATTTCTGAAGGCTATGTTTCTTGGAACCCTTCGGATTCATACATTGCAAATTTCAAAAATGGGCACTAGTTTAAAAACATCCGACTACAAGGTTATTCAAATGCAGTGACTGGTAGAAGAGAGGCCTTGAAATTATCTGGTTTGGCGTCCCTACCAACTTACGAGTAATGACAGACAGTAAATAATGACATCTTTTCTAAGATGACACAACTGTAATTAATCAAGAATTTGATTGCAAATAACTAAATACCGTACTTACTGTAAATTTATCTTCTGCATATGCGCATTTCGACAACTTATGTGTCTTCAGTGCAGATATAATCTAAACGTTTGGAAGACTCAAATATGTTTAAAAACTGATAGAGAACAAATAACCAATGTGATCTAATGTAAAGCCAAAATCAACTAAGGACAGAGCTTTGCATGAGGGAAATACTCCTTAGTTTTCAACAAAATTTACAAAAAATTAGATATTGTAAGGTTCCAAAAATAATCGGCTTTCGGGTCAGCACCGAAGTACTGACTACTGGGCTGGTGAATACCCTAGGGGACTAACAGTCCACTAGCAGTGGCATCGACCCAGTGGTTACAAATAACTAAATACCGAACTTACTGTAAATTCATTTTCTGCATATGCGCATTTCGACAACTTATGTTTCCAGTGCAGATATAATCTAAACTCTAAACGTTTGGAAGACCATAAACTCAAAGATGTTTAAAAACTGATAGAGAACAAATAACCAATGTGATCTAAATGTAAAGCCAAAATCAGCTAAGGACAGAGCTTTGTATGAGGGAGATACTCCTTAGTTTTCAACAAAATTTACAAAAATTTAGATATTGTAAGGTTCCAAAAATAATCGGCTTTCGGGTCAGCACCGAAGTACTGACTACTGGGCTGGTGAATACCCTCGGGGACTAACAGTCCACCAGCTGTGGGATCGACCCAGTGGTAACAAATAAGTCATATATATAACTAGATTTCCTGGCAAAGGGTTATCATAGGTCATGCTTTAAGTTTCAGCTCTGCCACCATTATGTTTTTCATATTTTCATATTAGTCGTCATATAAGCGGGAGGTTGATGCATCAATATACCTGGTTTAACCCACCATTTTATTTATAAAATGCCCGTTCCAAGTCGGTAATATGACGGCTTGCCAAAAATGTTCTGTGACTGATTGTGTTCCCCTGATTCAGTCGAATGTTATACGGATTTTCCTTACTGGTCTCTTCCTTTGATCGATTCTGACTTTTGTTGTCACTTTTATTATTCACTAATAAACATTTGTTTATTAGTGGCTGCGTCTGTAAATCTGTATGCATAATTCCCTTTTCATGAATGATCTTGTAAAATTTGTATAAAATTTTAAACCCTGAATTTGTTATGTTCTCAATATTGACATCAAATAAGATTTGAGTTGGTATTTTGATTTTTTTTTTCAATCTTTGTTTGCTATTTTTTCTACAGTGAGTGAATAATCGTCAGTAAAACATTCAACATTCAACAGTGTCCAAAGCTTCAGTAGACGTTTTGTGTATCATGCCATTGCAGTAAAAAGAAGAGATTAAGGGCACACGATACAGTTACAGGGGAGATAATAACGTTGTTATGCGGAGTGGTAACATTCCCCGATTTTCGTGACGTCGCTAAAAACATGATCGTGAATTCGCGGGAAAAGGACAGTATTAGTTTGGAACGTGACCCACACAAGTTTATTCACTACTGCGAAAAGCGCTATCCAGGATCTTGCTCACAACATATCTGTCAGATCATTACTAGTATACAATGTAAAATTTATTACAACGTACAATTTATTAAGGTCTTCCAACGGAAAGACCTTTCTGTATATCTTTTGATTATTATCATTATTATTATTATTAAGGTCTTTCCCCTTTCCAAGGGAAAGACCTTTCTGCATTTCGTCTGATTATTATTTTTTTCCCCTCATTTTCCAAAAATTGGCTGGACATATCCTTTTGATACTTTGGGACAATGAGGGATATCATTCTATATAGAAAAGAATTAGGGAACAGTCATCAATCTTTTTTCGTTCACGAATTTTCGACCAAGGTCCGAAAAACCTTGTTATGAGATAAACTCATAAACCATAAGAGATAGCTGAAGAAGTGTAATGGCAAAAATGTTTGTTAGTTTAAACATATTTATTCAGATAAACAAACTTAAATATACATATAGACAAATAAACTACTGGATTCAGAAACAAGCTTATTAAAGCTTATACTAATCTGTGTCCAATTATAACTGACAGACATCTTAAGTCTATACTGCTACAAAAAGGTTATATTGATAAACACATATACATAAAATCATCTAGAAATACACAAACATGAGAAAAAAGAAGAAATGCAGAAAAATGTTTGTTAGGTCATGACGGACCTTCATTACATTTAGACCGAAACTCTACGGTGTATCTTGTCGAGATCTACTACATTTGTTACATTGGGTCAAAATGATTGTACCAACCGTTTTGGGCCTATGGACCAAAAACCGATTTTTGATGTCCGAATTTGGGTTTTTGCTTTAAGCTCAAATACCATTGAAGATACACAAATATTTTCAATACAAAATATGTTCGGGATATTGTGACCTTCAAAATGACGTCAAGGTCAAAGGTCAAGGTCACAATCAAATTTTTTTATACCCATGTTTATGAATCAATAAATGAATTTTCAAGCTTAGAATCTTGGTTTTATCAACAAATCAAAAATGAAAACATTATGAAGAAACTTCCGGGAAAGTCCAACCGTTGGGGACTATGGGCCAAAAAACGATTTTTAATGTCCGATTTTTTGGTTTTTTGTTTATAGCTCAAATACCATTGAAGATACAACAATATTTTTAATACGTGTTCAGGAACACGTGACCTTCAAAATGAAGTCAATGTCAAAGGTCAAGGTCACATTCAAAAATCGTTTTTCACGCTTAAGAATCAATCAATGTACAAATCAAGCTAAGAATGTTGGTTTTAGTGATGAATCAACAAGAGACAATTATGACGCAACTTCCGGGAAAGACCTATCAATTGTTCTTCGAACAATTGACATACTAGTTCTTTATTATTCTTCTTCTTCTTTTCTGCCTCATTCCCGGAAAATTGACTGGACAAATCCTTTTTGATATTATAACACAATAGTCCAGACCATGTCTAGTTGATAAGATTAGGCATTGGTCCAAAATCTTTTTTCGTTCACGAATTTTCACCCAAAGTCCGAAAAACCTTGTTACGGGATCAACTCAGAAATCATAAGAAATAGATGAAAAAATGTAGAGACAAAAATGTTTGTTAGGTCATGACGGACCTTCGCTACATTAGGACCGAAATTCTACGGTGGACCGTTCATGAGTTATGCCCCTTGAAAGTTTCGTTACATCTTTGGGTATTTTTTTCTCGAAAATGGTAAGAGATAGAAGCCTGGAACCTATTCCATTCATCTTAGGTGATATTTGTTACATCTCAAAATGCTAAGGTCAAAGGTAATTGGTCACTTTGTACTTTGACCCCAGACCTTGTTATTGGATTAACTCGAAAACCGTAGCAGATAGCTGATTAAATGTAATGGAGAAAATGTGTGTCTTGTTGAGATCTACATTTGTTACATTGGGTCAAAATGATTGGACCAACCGTTTTGGGCCTATGGACCAAAAACCGATTTTTGATGTCCGAATTAGGGTTTTTTGCTTTAAGCTCAAATACCATTGAAGATACACAAATATTTTCAATACAAAATATGTTCGGGATATTGTGACCTTCAAAATGACGTCAAGGTCAAAGGTCAAGGTCACAATCAATTTTTTTATACCCATGTTTATGAATCAATAAATGAATTTTCAAGCTTAGAATCTTGGTTTTATCAACAAATCAATAATGAAAACATTATGACGCAACTTCCGGGAAAGACCTATCAATTGTTCTTCGAACAATTGACGTACTAGTTATGATTTTTTATTGTATTCACAAATAGGTATTGATTTTACACCTAAATAAATGTCATGTATGGTGGAGGTCCGTAAAACGTTGAAATATACTGATGCAACGTGAATGACGAGTTGTGTACATTTCAACAAATCGCACAACAGTAGACGTCGTGTTGTTAATGTGTAGCGACTTTAGAAGTCACTACTATACAAAGTAAATACACCAGAGTTGGTTTGATTTTCGAGACATCAAAGTAGTTAAATATATAGGTGGTAATTAAAATACCCGGTCTAACTTCTGTACCTTCTAGGATAAAATGTGTGTTGTTTTCAATTTCTTTATTTGGTCCTTTATTTACGGCAATTCAGTTTATTACTACATTGTCCTAATTTCCGTGCTGTAAAAGTTGAATAAAACACTTACTAATGGAACTTGGGAAACTACCTCATGCATAGGAGACAAAGTTTTCTAGCAGACAAAACTACAAATAAACATTGTGATTGTTGTTTTGATAGATTTTTCTACACGAGTCACTAGGAACTCATCCTCCGCAGCCAACGACATTGTACTGTTTAACTGGTACTTGAATGTAACTGGCCAAATGTTATTTTTAAAAACACTCAATTGAATTTACATAAACAGACATAACATCGTCGTATGTATGGGTCACATGAAGAAAGACCACACTTTCAAATATACATTTATCGTCTTGCACCATGTGAGACCATTACTGGAATTAACAAAAAAAAAAAAAAAAAAAAAAAAAAAAGGAACGCGCGACAACCAATAATAAACAAATATCTGTGACACTGACTTGCGATACTCTACCACATGATGAACTGATGCAAACAGAACGAATAAAAATCGGCGGTTAAATATGAAGGACATTATACCGAGAGAAATACAACGCAACGTCATTTACCGCCAAAATATTATTTTGTGGTAATATTTTTTACAGTTTTTCTCAAATATCTTAAAAACTAGACATGGACCCCCTATTTTCTCCTTGTCTTTCAAAAGAAGGTCACCGAGAGAACCAATTGCCAAATTATAAAGGAAAAATCAATAGACATTTTTTTTATATCTCGATTTCAATCCATGAATAGAGCTGTAATCTAGCATTTCATATACAAAAACACCAAATAAGGGATATAGCGGATGTTGTTATTATGTTTTATCATGATCCCATTTAAAGGCGATAAAATGAGAAATACGGATAAAAAAAAACAGAACAAAAATAGCCCAAGTAATTTGAAAGTTAGAAACATTTAAAAATTTCCATGAAAAATGCAAATTATTGTGGTTTATCACAAAATTAGCGATTTTCAACGTTAAATATCTCAAAAAGTAAGTCGTGAAGGTATGTTTTTCTTTTCATATTTGGAATCTTCATATCAAAGTTTACACTATATCGGATTTTAGTGAAAAAATTAATATGGGATCTATACTGTATCGTATGCCCTTAACGACTCGATGAATTCTCGTGACATCACAAAGACTTACCTCCCGAAAATAAATCTCTAGTATCTCAAAGACTAAATATTGAAATAAAGCTATTCAAACTATACGTGAGAGCAAAGAACACATTACTTTTCAGGCTTTTTAACTATAAATTTCAATCCAGGACAGAAAATTTAAAAAAATAATGAAACTCGAAACATTTTCATGTGAAGTCTTTGCTTTGTTTCCATATATTTTTTTCTACTACCCCATAAATTTATGTAAATGAGAACAGTCAAAAGAACGAACAATCCATGGACAATTGTAACATCGGAAACACTAAATAATTTTTTTCGGCTTAAAATACATCAACTACATCAAAAGAAGTGCCAGAAGTCGTAAGTGAGCTGTCATTTAGATCACGTGATTGTGGAGTTCCCAATCTCTTGCATTACTTTAACGAACAATGAGATGATCTCGCAACAGTATTCTATAGACATACATGATCAAGAATTGTTCTAACAATATTAATCGTGTATAATTGTTATAAAAGCAGAAATAGTGAAGAACAATTCTAAAGTCGGCAATATAAAAGCCGATATAGCCAGGAATCGTTCTAAAACAGTCGTGGTCAAAAATCGATGAGATCATGTTCTAAAAGCATGCCACCTGAAAGTTTCGTCACATCTTTGGGTATGTTTTTCTCGAAAATGGTAAGAGATAGAAGCCTGGAACCTATTCCATTAATCTTAGGTGATATGTGTTACATCTAAAAATGCTAAGGTCAAAGGTCATTGGTCACTTTGAACTTTGACCCCAGCCCTTGTTATTGGATTAACTCGAAAACCGTAGCAGATAGCTGATTAAATGTAATGGAGAAAATGTGTGTCTTGTTGAGATCTACATTTGTTACATTGGGTCAAAATGATTGGACCAACCGTTTTGGGCCTATGGACCATAAACCGATTTTTGATGTCCGAATTAGGGTTTTTTCCTTTAAGCTCAAATACCATTGAAGATACTCAAATATTTTCAATACAAAATATGTTCGGGATATTGTGACCTTCAAAATGACGTCAAGGTCAAAGGTCAAGGTCACAATCAAATTTTTTTATACCCATGTTTATGAATCAATAAATGAATTTTCAAGCTTAGAATCTTGGTTTTATCAACAAATCAATAATGAAAACATTATGACACAACTTCCGGGAAAGACCTATCAATTGTTCTTCGAACAATTGATGTACTAGTTATGATTTTTATTGTATTCACAAATAGGTATTGATTTTACACCTAAATAAATGTCATGTATGGTGGAGGTCCGTAAAACGTTGAAATATACTTTTGATATTTACGTAGAATACACAGGTAACATTGTCATAATGAAGATATATTATCCGATGAGGACAGCTATCAAAATGGAATTTTATGTTAGATTGACAAGTTGTGGTCTCTAGGTGAAAGTTTATACACTTCAGCATATGGCATATTTATCACATGTGATTCCACAAAAATTGTCCTTATCTGCTCTTATCTGACCTTTAAATTGTAGAACTACGCTACATTATGATCACTTTAAGAATTGCTCTTTACTGCACAATTTCTTTTCAGAACTGCCCTGTCGTACAGCAACTTTTAGAACTGCTCTACCGGATACGCTCTTTTAGAACTGCTCAGTCATGTGACCACTTTTAGAAGTGCTCTGCCGCTCTGTCGTATATAGGAAAAATGAAAGGATATGGAGTGAATTTATGTGTGACAAAAACCACACACGTTACATAGAAAACTCCAATTTATAAAGGACAGGGCTTTTATTCCTGTCTACATCTTGATGTCGCCTGAGGGTCTTCAATTTTACAACTGCTCTACCGGAGATTTACTTTTAGAACTGCTCTGTGGTATGGCCACTTTTAGAACTGCCCTACCGTATAATTACTTTCAGTACTGCTCTGTCGTATGTGAACCTTAAAGCCACTCTTACACTACACCGTATAACACAAACGCATGAGGAACGGATGAAAATCATTTTTATACGGTGGTAAATATTTTTGTTCGTTCACGAATTACAACGAAAACGCATAAAAACCGGAGGTATACAGTGCGTATACCGTACATGCACAGTCCTGGCACCGAATAAACCTAACTCTCACCGAACTGACACCGGAACCCTATCGGACGAGCACAGAATAAAACGTATTTATAACGGTAACGTACCAGACGAGTACCGAATAAACCGGATTGCTAACGGAAACGTACCGTACGAGCACCGAGTAAAAACGAATTGAATAAGTGCTATGTGAAACTATCGACTTAAAAGGATACCAGTGTTTTTTGCCCGTTCTAAAACTTATTCTACACAAATAATCACTACGGCGTGCTTGACCAATCAAATTCATTTTCGCAAAATAGAAAGGCAAGAGAATGACCCAAGAAAGGACTGTCGGGTTACAGATTAACCTTGGTCATCGTGCCATAGACATATGGCAAAACTGCAAATTGAAGATACCCAAGACCAAAAGATCGGGTTAAAGTTATACAGTCACTATAGTAGCGGATGCTTCTTAACATATACGATGTTTTAAACGGCGAGAAAACGGACAATGCTTTGATTTTGACGTTTTGGTTATATGTCAGAATAATAATTTTGATTTTGATGTTTTGGGTATATGTCAGAATAATGTTGCAATATAAATACAAATAAACAAACACTGCATAACTCTCGTAATTAATTAAATAAGCAATTCTACTGTATAGTAGTGTATAGCACCTTCTATTGGATTATCACATAATATGTAACCGTCGTAAATTCGTTTTAAGCAAAATAAGAATGGTAGAAGTAGGTCACATTTTAAAAGATAAAAAAAGGACAACATATATAAAGTAAAAAAGTGATAAATGGCCGGCTAAAAATCAGAAGAAATGAACAAAGAGTATGGCTCAAATTATTAGCCTAATGGCCTCCAACACATAAACTTTGTAAGTCTTCAGTGGTTCAAGTTCCTTTCGTTCTGCCAGGACCATCATTTTGGTTTTCCATCTGGTTGCCTAATAGTTGAAGCCATAGGGTCGAAAATGTGGGTCTTTCTTTCTGTTCCTTTCTTGTGATTTTTAGCGTTTTTTATTATTATTCTTTATATTTTATATTTTGTGCTTTTTATCTTTTAATTGTGGCCTACTTTTACTATTCTTATTTTGTTTATTACATATTAATTTTGGTCATTGCACAACATATACTTTTATAAATTCGCTTTATGTGGTGTGAGTCTGGTTGGTTTCCGCTATAAGTTCGGAACTCGAACGGTTTATCCGTTATCTCTTCGGTAAAAGTCCGTTTCACTAATTTAATCTACCGTATATAAACGGAGGAAAGACGGACAAGTAACAAATGAATTACGTCTATAAAACGCATGAGAACCGATCAAAACGTACACCTACCGTACATTTACCGGATATTTTGTGCGGTATATGTCCGTTCAAAGTTTTGAACATGTTCAAAATTTTTCACCGTACGAAACGGACATCACCGTACTTGTACTGTATTCACCGGATAAAGATCGGACGACAAACGTTTATGAACGGAGACGAACGGATGTAATTTATTTTTATTCGTTCGGCGTTCGTTTGGGTTATACGGTGTAGTGTTAGAGGGGCTTTAGAACTGCTCTACCTTATAATTACTTTTAGAATTGCGCTGTCGTATGATCATTTTTAGAACTGCTCTACCGTATAATTACTTTTAGCGCTGCTCTGTCGTATGAGAACTTTAAGAACTGCTCTATCGTATAATTACTTTTAGAACTGTTCTGTCGATGACCACTTTCAGTACTGCTCTACCGTATAATTACTTTTGGCACTGCTCTGTCGTGTGACAACTTTTAGAACTGCTCTACCGTATAATTACTTTTCGCACTGCTCTGTCGTATGAGAACTTTAAGAACTGACCTACCGTATAATTACTTTACGCACTCCTCTGTCGTATGTGAACCTTTAGAACTGCTCTACCTTATAAGTACTTTTAGAATTGCGCTGTCGTATGAACACTTTTAGAACTGCTCTACCGTATAATTACTTTTAGCACTGCCCTGTCGTATGAGAACTTTAAGAACTACTCTACCGTGTAATTACTTTTAGCACTGCTCTGTCGTATGATCATTTTTAGAACTGCTCTACCGTATAATTACTTTTAGCACTGCTCTGTCGTATGAGAACTTTAAGAACTATTCTACCGTATAATTACTTTTAGCACTGCTCTGTCGTATGATCATTTTTAGAACTTCTCTACCGTATTATTACTTTAAGCATTGATCTGTCGTATGAAAACTCCAAGACCTTCTCTACCGTTTAATTACTTTTAGAACTTCTCTGCTATTTGACCACTTTTAGAACTACTCTACCGCATAATTACTTTTAGAACTGCTCTGTCGTGTGACCACATTTAGAACTGCTTTACCTGATAATTACTTTAAGAACTGTTCTGTCGTATGACCACTTTAAAAAAACTGCTCTACCCCATAATAACTTTTAGAACTGCTCTGTTGCATAATCACTTTTAGAACTTTTCTGTTGTTTGACCACTTTTAGAACTGCAATACCGTATAATCACTCTTAGAACTGCTCTCGCGTACGACCACTTTTAGAACTGCTCTACCGCATAATCTCTTTCAGAACTGGTCTGTCATAAAGCCACTTTTAGAAGTTCTCTAACGTATAATAACTTTTAGAACTGCTCTGTTGTTTGACCACTTTTAGAACTGCTTTGTCGTATTGCCACTTTTAGGACTTATACACCGCATAATCACTTTAAGAACTGCTCTGTCGTATGACCACTTTTAAAACTGTTTCCCTGTATAATCACTTTTAGAATTGCTAGGTCGTATGACCCTTTAGAACTGCTCTACCGTATAGTTACTTTAGAAATGCTCTGTCGTATGACAACGTTTAGAACTGCTCTACCGTATAATTACTTTTAGAACTGCTCTGACGTATGACCTTTTAGAAATGCTCTACAAGACAAGACAAGAATCTTTATTCCCATAAACCAAATAATACAGTGGTATAGAGAAATACACAGTGCTCATGCATGCACGTACATAACAAATATCTTTTATATACACGTTATACAAATGAATCCAAGGAATAAAAGCCTAGAGAGCACCTGCTGTGTTAATAATCCTTATAAATCTGCACAGTTTTTCAAACTTTATTTTATCGGTGGTGCACATAACCTTACTGAAATTTAATACACTTGGTCTACTTGTTAAATTTTCACTAATAAGTCGTTTCCTGTTTTCACAAAAATGTCGACATTCCATAATATAATGTAACTCATCTCCAATACATCCATCATTGCAATTTGCACACATTCTATTTTCCCTATCAATATTGTTCCAACGCCCAGTTTCTATCGGCAGTTTATGATTTGAAGTTCGGAATTTACATAGTGTTATCTTCTAAAATATTCAAATACTTTTCAAATTCAAAGTTATTCTAATTCTTAAATAATCTATAGTTTAGAGTCTTCGAGGAATTTGGTATATGTGATTCCAGCACAAACTGCTCACAAAATCTGTTCCTCATGACAGCAATGAGCCAGTCCGAATTTTGAAAAGTCTGTTGTAACCAAATATTATATGAATAGCCAGTCTATTCAAAAATTTGTTTAACATGTTTTATCCAGTAATTATCAAAATTTTCGTCGAGAAAAAGCTTGTACATAAGCTTATATGAAATATATGGAAGTTTGCTATCTTTTCCAGACAGCAGTCGTGTCCAATACGATATCATTCGCACTTTCCTATCAATTTCTAAAGGAAAAAGACCTAATTCACCATAAATGATGTAACTGGGCGTGGATGTTTTTAGTTTCAGTAATAACTTACAAAATCTTAATTGCACCTTTTCTAGACATTGAATGTTTTTGCTAAACCCCCACACTTCTGAACCATACAGTAATATTGGTTTCACCATTTTGCTAAATAGTTCGATTTGACATTCTATTGACAAGTTATGTACACGACCTTTTCTTAATATTTCATACATAGCTTTAGTAGCCTTCTCCGTCTGTTTCTTGATAGTTTTATTGAAATTGCCAGTTCTGTTAAATAATAAATTCATTTACAATTTCTGAATTAGCCCCATTCAGGGTGAAATTCAAATTTGTTGACTGATAAAAACAATATATAATTAGTGTCTCAAGATATCAAATGTATTTGTACTCGGCACGAATCAGATTGAAATGCTCGCCAAAGGCTCGCATGTCAATTGGTTTCTAAGCCTTGTACAAATACAGTTGATATTGATAGACGCTAACTATATATTGTCTATTTAAAACTGCTCTGTTTTTCACCACTTTTAGAACTGCTCTCTCCAATGACCACTTTTAGAATTCTGTCGTATGACCACTTTTAGAATTATGTCGTATGACCACTTTTAGAATTGCCCTACCATAGGATCAATTTTACTTTTATGACCATGTTTACAATTGTTCTCCGACTGCCCTGTGTTAACTTCAAATTAACTTGGACGAGAGGTAATGTCTGCACCCAGCTGAATGTGGTGGCCGACCCTGTAACAGTTTTAGAGTTTTATAAGACGAAGGACTACGATGAAAGAAAGAGACAAAAAAACTTTTGTCATAAAACTGTTCCACCAGACATTACACTGGTAAATCTAAATACAACTTAATTATCTCACCATACCATTATAACGACTTCGCAAAACATACTAGCGGCAATGTTGCTAAAAAGACAATCAACTTATTCTTGTAGACATGAAAGCGCTTCCCTAGTGAACATTACTCTTTGATGTGAAATGTAGTGTAGTTTTTGTAAAAATTCTATTATATATTAATAATTTTACTACATAAATTATTCGATATTTATTATATATACATACATGTCTGAAATCAAAGATCAACTGAGCTAGAGTTCTAAGGATTAGATAATATCGAAATCATGTTTCCACTGAGGAATTTGAATACTACAATTTGAGTGAAACATAAATACGCATTTTAAATCTTTATTTTGCATAAGAGACCCCATTTCGATTAATTGTATCTCGTCAGTGCAACTTGGAGAACAACAATAAAAGCGTTTTCCCATTGCTTGGTTCTACCATGTATTTGTAGAGACTTCGCCTTGTGTGCATTTACTCTATATCCTTTCTTTGTCTGTTCGATCAAAACATTGCAAAATGAAAATTGTGTACTGCTAGTGGTTCTGCTGAACGCAGGAGGGCCCGCAATAGGCAGTCACTTCCTTTGTACCAAACATTTGTTTATGAAAATATTTTAAAATAAAAAGTTAAACAGTATCGGCATACAGGAAGTAGTGGCACGGCAAACCTGAAAATAGCTTACACGGTACAACTCATCATCATGAAGCTTACACCAAATATCAAATCATTCCCAGTTGTAGAGGCCAAGAAAACTTTGACAAAAATTTTCATCCATAGAGTGGTACAATAAAAAATTAAAAAGTATCGGCAAACAGGAAGTAGTGGCACGGCAAACCTGAAAATAGCTTACACGGTACAACTCATCACCATGAAGCTTTAATCCTAATATCAAATCTTTCCCAGTTGTAGAGGCCAAGAAAACCTTGACAAAAATTTTCATCCATAGAGTGGTACAATAAAAAGTTAAAGTATCGACAAACAGGAAGTAGAGGCATGGAAAACCTGAAAATAGCTTACACGGTACAACTCATCATCATGAAGCCTTAGACCAAATATCAAATTATTCCCAATTGTAGAAGCCAAGAAAACTTTGAGGAAAACTTTCATCCATATAGTCGTATAATAAAAAGTTAAAGTATCGGCAAACAGGAAGTAGAGGCATGGCAAACCTGAAAATTGCTTATACGGTACAACTCATCATCATAAAGCTTCAGACAAAATATGAAATCATTCCCACTCGTAGAAGCCCAGAAAACTTTGACGAAAAATTTTCATCCACAGAGTGGTATAATAAAAAGTTAAAGTATCGGCAAACAGGAAGTAGTGGCATGGCAAACCTGAAAATTGCTTACACGGTACAACTCATCATCATAAAGCTTCAGACCAAATATGAAATCATTCCCACCCGTAGAAGCCCAGAAAACTTTGACGAAAAATTTTCATCCATAGTGTGGTATAATAAAAAGATAAAGTATCGACAAGCAGGAAGTAGTGGCATGGCAAACCTGAAAATTGCTTACACGGTACAACTCATCATCATAAAGCTTCAGACCAAATATGAAACCGTTCCCACATGTAGAAGCCCAGAAAACTTTGACGAAAAATGTTCATCCATAGATTGGTATGATAAAAAGTTAAAGTATCGGCAAACAGGAAGTAGTGGCACGGCAAACCTGAAAATTGCTTACACGTTACAACTCATTATCATAAAGCTTCAGACCAAATATGAAATCATTCCCACCTGAAAAAGCCCACAAAACTTCGAGCCAAAAAAATTGTTGACGGACAGACGGACGGACGGACAGACGGATGGACGAACGGACGGACAAAGTAAAAACTATAGGGCACCCGCATCTGGATGCGGGGCCCTAAATATGTAAATTGGCAAAAAATTTGTCGATGTCCGGTATAGTGAATTTCGTTGAAAAAGCTTGCTGAATTATAAGTAAAGGGCTCTTTACAGCGTTCATGAATCCAGTAGTGTGATTAACGACGACTTATTGGTTGATTTTTGCTGGAAAGTCAGGAAAACCCAAAAAGTTTCCGTATTACATGTCTCCACTCTATTCTCCTCTATGGAATTGAAAAACAGAGAGGAAATTCATCAAGACATCAACCTAGTCAACACCAATAACATGGAGCCATTAGTCTTTCACATACTGTTTGACTCACTGTTAAATAATAAATAAAATAAAGAAGTTACTGTGAATTTAATTTCTCCATATGCGCATTTCGACAACTTATGTCTCTTCAGTGTAGATAAAATCTAAGTTTGATGTGTACTCGTAGAAACTGAGAAGTCTTTGTGTTATTCAAAAGGAAGGTATAAATAATTGTGTGATATAATAATTGTGCTATTCTAATGTTCTATTCTACCAGTAAATGACCTGTATATAGTATTTATATTCAACTTCTATAACAATATATTTAAGAGGAACATCAAATAACTCATTTTTTTTAATATTTATATTCATATCTATGTTAAAGCTGTTTAACACATTTCCATTTCTAGAATTTTTATGTACATTTATTTTTCAATGAACAAAGCTTCAATTTTATATAAGTGATATTTAACATCATTCTACGATTTAACAAGCCATTATTCTTATTTCATCTCGTGATAATTCATTAAAATACTTCTTTGACCTTATAGCAACATATGGTTTCTTTTCATTCCCCACATTTTGGTCACATCGAAAGAGTAGCGGAACCTGAAAAAAAGATATGAAAACAAAGTTGAGCAGGAGGTAAATGTAATTAAGTTTTATGGAAAAAATATTATATCTGAATTTCGATATCCGCATTTAACATATGGTAAGTAAACATAAGCTGACATAGAAGTGCAAGATTATAAATAATATAGTAGCAAGTATTGCAAGATAAATACAAAAATATTTTGCTTTTTCGTAAATATGATTATTGGAAGGACTGTGTCCTACTAGATCCTCCTCTTATTTGAGCTTCATTAATTATCTTACTCATGACTGTCTCAGGCTGCAGAATATTATCCGGTTGAAATAAACTTGTCAAGGATTTCTCCAAACGTTTGCAAAGCACGTGTTGCAAAGCAATTCTGTCTCGAAATTGATCTGAAAAAGTTACTTCCTATTTTATTTAAAAGATGATAACAAGTCCAGAAATTCCTCTATATCGCTATGAACTCCATTTTGACATTTTATTACTATATATGTCTTTTTTGTTCAGAGTTCTACCTTGCTACTAAAAAATACTCAGTCATCAGATTCTTTATATTTAAATCAATCACATTTCGGGAATGTACATTGATTGTTTGCACGACAAATAAATAATGACAAGCCGATGCATACAATTAAAAAGTGTAGAGAAAACAAATAAAATAAAATAAAAAAAAAGTACGCTTTTTGGTACTGCCAAGAATTATTAGTTATTTGAACGCGATGGTAGTTTAGGAGATTCTTTGAAGTTTTCAGTTCTATAAAATGAAGGACGAAGATGGAATAATTTTTAAGAGGCTTTTTATGAGCTTTCAACCAACATTGCATGGACAGGTGATCGTAAATATTACTAGATCTTACGATAAAAAATAGTCGTAAGTCTTGAACATTTCATGTTGACTTACGATTACAATCTATCGTAAGATATTTTGTGAATTTTATGTATTTTCTGTAGAAGCATACGGCTTGAGGAATTACGAGCAATACTTTAAGATTTGAATACATTGATGAACAAATGGATTGAAAATGCAAGAAGAAATATAAGTCATTTGTTCAGAGAACAAATGTAGGTCTACCCGAAGAAAATTTTTAGCAAAGTCTCCTAATAAGTGTTTTGGCTTGATTAAACAAGAAAAATTTTCTTCATTACATGTCATCAGCCATCTCTCACAGTTTACGAGTTAAATCATTGAACAAAAAAATTTAAATCGTTAACAAAGTTGTATTTTGTAAAACTGAACATTTTCCCCATACCATGTCATTAGCAATCTCTTTCGGTTCACGGGTTAAATCATTTATCACGAAAAAAATTTATGGTTGCTAAGGATTTCATTGTGTTGCTAAGGACTTTGAACTTTGATTTTAATGTGATATTGTAGGTAATATAAAGCCGAACATTTTCGCAATTCAAAGTTTTTTTCTATCTCTTACAGTTTTTGAGATATAAGCAAGAAACCTAAATTTTGGACCCGGAAAACAGTTTTCGTATCCTAAGTCCATAACGCTTGGTCCAATAATTTTTGACCCAATATATTAAATGTAGATCTTGATAAAATACACATTTTATTTATTATATGTTATCAACTATCTATCACAGTTTCCAAGATATACTATAAAAATATATGGTTGCTAAGGATTTCATTATGTTGCTAAGGACTTGAAATTTTTTCCTTGATGTCGTTTTATAGGTCATATTAAACTGAACATTTTTGCTTTTTAAGTTTCTGTCTATCTCTTACTGTTTCTGAGATATAAGCAAAAAAAAACCTCTATTTCGGACCCCGAAAAACAGTTTACGGACCCTAGGTCCATAGCGGTTGGTCCAAAAATTTTGGACTCGATGTAATAAATGTAGATCTTGATAAGATACACATTTTCTCAATTACATGTTATCAGCTATCTATTATAGTTGTTGAGATATATGCAAGAAACCTCAATTTCGGACCCAGAAAACAGTTTTCGGACCCTAGGTCCATAATGGTTGGTCCAATTATTTTGGACCCATATATCAAATGTAGATCTTGATAAGATACACATTTTATTAATTACATGTTATCAGCTATCTATCACTGTTTCCAAGATATACTATAAAAATATATGGTTGCTAAGGATTTCATTATGTTGCTAAGGAGGCGGAATTTTTTTTCTTGGTGTCATTTTATAGATTATGTTAAACTGAACATTGTTGTTGTTTAAGGTTTCTGTCTATCTCTTACCGTTTCTGAGATATAAGCAAAAAACCTCCATTTCGGACCCCGAAAAACAGTTTTCGGACCCTAGGTCCATAACGGTTGGTCCAAAAATTTTGGACTCAATGTAATAAATGTAGATCTTGATAAGATACACATTTTCTCAATTACATGTTATCAGCTATCTATGATAGTTTTTGAGATAGACCAACTGAGAGGTTCAAGGCCAAAGGTCAAGGTCATGGGTGACCTTTGACCTTGACATATTTAAATGTACAATAGTACTTCTAATTTGATTGGTGGTGGTCCCAGGTCTCCACGACTTACGGTTTCCAAGAAAAAAATTTTTACGAAAAGTGAAAATCTTTAAGGGGAAATAACTCATAAAAAGTCACCTGCATCCTTTCGACCGAAATGTAACGAACTTGTGTCACGTAACACTGAACATTTTCCTCATTACATGTTATCAGCTATCTCTTACGGTTTCTGAGTTTAAGTGATCACAAGGTATTTAGCGAAAAGGGGAAGAACTCCGTAACGGAACAAAATTCCGAATGTGGCCCTCGACTGCGAAAAGTTTATGTCTGCCCGGTGTTTTGTGCGAAAGCTCAATTCGACATGTCGCGTACAGTTTTGGGCGTAAGAGTTTAAAAGTTGGCGGAAAAAAAATAAAAAAAATAAAAAAAATAATTAAAAGGACAATTGTTCAGAGAACAATTGCAAGGGTTTCCCAGTCAATGTTATGCTTTTATGTTATGTTTTGTTATGTCACATGTTGAAAATCATCTTGATGAGAAGCACATTGTCTCCAATATATTAGAGTAGCCAATTCTAATTGTTTTAAAGATTTTACCATAAAAAAAACTAAAATTTGGCTATGACCTTGATCGATGACCTTGATACCATGATCACATGTTTGAGTTTGATTTTGTTGTCTATTTCAGTTCAAAATGTATTGTAAACAAAAGTTCTGATCTTTATTAGTCTTTTGCTCAACGGTTGCTAAGGACTTTTTCGAAAAATTAGCTTGTTGCTAAGGACAGGAAAGTCACTTCCGGTTGGCAATGTCATTCATTTCCTCTTTACAACATTACAAAACTTTTTGCCTATGGTTGCTAAGGACTTTTATGGCAAATAACGTTGTTGCTAAGGACCTTGACCTTTGACCTTGACCCCATTTTGTCGGCCATATTGAGCTGAACAATTTATCTTTTTTATAGTTTCTTCGTATCTTTAATAGTTTTTGAGATATAGGCAAAAAACTCTAAAATCGGACCCCGAAAATCATTTTGGACCCCCAGTGTCAAATGTAGACCTAAATGAGACAAGCATTCTCTCAAATACATTTGATTATCTATCTTTTACAGTTTACGAGTTAAAGCGATAACAAGGCAAAAGGTCATCGGTGACCTTGACCGGTGACCTTTGACCTTGACATTTTTAGATGGCCATATAT